>BJCM01012286.1:4076-31832 GCA_018326385.1 Flaveria bidentis
GGGGTGGGGGGGTTGGTTGACCACTTACTAGTCAATCTTTGTTGAATGTTAGGGTTTTGATCTTGGAGTTTACAATCTGTATTTATTGTCACCTTGCTCGTTTTTAGATTCATTTTGAGTGTTTAGTGTTGTGTAGAGATTGCTGTACAGTAAGTTCTTTTCTCTTTTCGGTCTTGTGGGAAGATGATACTAAACCAAAGTTGTGAAAATATCATAATAGTTTCCAGGATATTGTAATTTAGATTACCCCTTTTCAGTGAATTGGTGAAAAAGAAAGAAGTTTTTAGCTTCTTACAGGTGATTGTGTAGTCAAATGTTAATTTCCATTATTTTTTTTTATTTTGTTCTATTTTGAAATGCAGAATCTGTTTGAATGTTTAAGCCTCGGAGCTTGCTTTTTTGAGTTATGATATATAAATCTTTGAATCGTCAAACATATACTAAAAAAATACTTTTTTATCCTTTTCTGTATGTGAAATTCAATCTTCTTGCTTTCAGGCTGCATCCTCATTTGAGTTTCTGGGTGTTATTTCTCTTAAATTTCTATAATTATGCAGCTTCATTATGGTTGTTCTTGAGTTATTATATGTGATTATACTACGATTCTTGGAGATTTGGTTTAGTATTCTCTGTGAACTTCAAACTCAAATGCTGCAGGCTGCACTGATCAAACATATACTTAAAAGAAAATAAAAAAAATAAACAGTCATTTCAGCTCATGCTTCTGGATCTTGTTCTATGTTCAAGTGAGAATATTTTTACTCTCATAGTTAAAGATGTTGACTAGGGTCAAAAATATCCCTTTTACTTCATTGGACTGTAAGATTAACTAGTTGCTTATTAGCCAGTCTATTTTAGGTTGTTCCTGTTTGCTCAGGTGAGAGTTATTGCGCGTATTTAAACGGTATGGACATATGGGTCAAGTGATTCTTATTGGAATCAAACATGGGTCGAAACAGTTATTTTTTTATCACTCGAAACTGTCTTGGGACAAATTCTTGGTCGATATAAAAACTAAACATAGGTTGTATGTTGTAATCATAAACTGAATGTCGCAAAATAATTTTACAACATATCGTCCTTGGTACCTATGGGCGGGGGCCTCTGTCCTCCACCTCAGGAGCTTGACGGGCGGCCCTCCCTTTCTCCTCCATGCTCAAATTCTTCGTCCGAACCGAGTGGCTCGGGTTAGTGAAATTCTAGCAAGGGTTAAGAAGTTTGACTAGACTAGTTGATCCGTAACTGTACGAGTCTGTTTTAATGTGGGCTTTTTTTCTATATCATCACATGGGCTTGGTTTGTTTTCACATATTTTATCCTTGAAATACTACAAAGAACAAATTTGTTTCTTTGATATGATTTAACTTCTTGTTTTGAATTATTAGGCCATTATATATTAATTGCTATCGAAAATCTTTACCTTTCAACCTAATGTTCTAAAAAAATTATATTAACATTATGGGAATAAAATAAAGAAGTGATTTGAGAAGTTACATTTTATATATGTTCAGGAAAATCCAATGTTAACTTTTTTAATATTGTGAGAAATAAAAAGATGAACTGATTCTTTTGAGAAGTCCACATTTTATATATGTTTGCTTTTTTTTTATTTGAAGGGTATAATTATAAATAGTCATTGTTCCGGTAGAATTTATAATTAGTGAATTTTGAGAGTTTAGAACCAATATGAAACTTATGAAAAGTAGAGGGGCATTTGGATAATTATTTTTTGAGTTAATTTCAATTTCGCTTCTTAAGTTTTGAATAAAGTAATTATTTTCTTCCAAAAGATTAAAAATATCAATTTAACTTAAAAAGTTTTATATGTTGTTTTAATTTTATTTTAAAAGTTTTATTAATTGAGATAAAATTAAAACAACTAATAAAAATTTTGGATTGAAATTGAAAAAACTTATTAAACTTTTAAAGGAAAATAATATTTTTAATCTTTAAAAAAAATGTTTATCTTTAATATACCACGAGAAGTAAAATTAAACGTAACTCTTATTCTTTTCTCCAAGTGTTCTCTAAGTAAATCCAGAAAGAAGGTGAACGTTGACTTGGTCAACACTTCAAGATTTTAGTGTGCTAGCGTCTTTGTCAAAATTTTCTCATATGAATCTAGAGACAGCCGATAAGGAGACTAGAAATCCTAGAGGTATCATAGTGAAATGAATGATTTTTTTAACGACGGACGAATAATTTAAGCACAGTCACTCTCAGGTAAATTCACTGGCGAAAGACTACCTACGTCTACGAACCCACCATTACAGGGGAAACCAACCACTTAAGGGCCCACTTTGGTTTCGTACTAAAAAGAGACTTAAACCAATGATATTTACTTTATAGAACCATGAATTGACTCATCTCAAATCAATTAATATAGGGCTTATTCATCGAAAATTTGATATTACGAGTACTTCTTGATAAAAAAATAAAAAACGCCATCACAAAGCTGACAAAATCTCTCTACAACTATTCAAATAAAATTTGTTATACTTTATTTGCTCATCTATTGGACTTTCGTTAATCTGGTTACATGGATTATGATAGTTCATTAACGGACAAATATTATTACAAAACACACATAGTAGGATAGACGAGTTTGTAGTTGTTTGATAGAAAATATATTGAGCGTGTGTTTTGCACAACAAAAAGATTAATTGGATTAAATGGTAATTCGTCTTACAACAAATAAAAGAAGGGAAAGCTATATAATACAAAACTTACTACACAATAGATCAAGGCTCGTACGTATTTGTATTGGGATATAACAACACACTGGCCGGCAAGATCACACAATTGAAGATGATCGTCTACACAGGGCCGTCCAGAGAATTCTCAAAAGTTTATGAATCCTGAGTGCTTAGAAAAAAACCTATCCATTATAACATAAAATTAGTAACCCATGCCATATGTAAAATTTGTATGATACAATAATAATTATTATATCAATTAATATGACAGTATACAAAATCACTGTAGCAAAATAACTTAAGCGAATTATGAGGCCCTCTTAGCATTTTGAGAACGAGTTTAGATTGAGTAAACAATAGTGGATTAAATTAACTAAAATGTTAATAGGCTCTAAGGTTTGATATCTATAATAATTAAATTATTATTGGGTTTTGTTAATGGCCTACACCTTTTTTTAATAAATTTATAAATAAAGTGAAAAACTTCGGGCCTCCAAGGAAACTGGGCCCTCGAAGGTCGCCCAACCCCTCCATGCTTTGCGCTTATGACATGCTTCAAATTTTTTTAGACGTTTAATGAACACAGATTATTCAAATTGTAAACGATCAATTGCCACATTCTAGCGATCATGGTAATTGTAATGATACTGAGGTCAACACTAGTCTTAACGTCTGTCTTAACTTTGTAGGAAACGACGATCGTCTGATATTCGTCAGTAGATGGTTTCACATCATCACATCTTCTCTGCCCAAATTTAATGATAGTTGCATGTTTTCAAACGACCGTTTGAAGGTGGTTTGTGATTACATTGTCTATAGAGTAGGTATAACACGCCCCGGCCTAATCTTTATTGTAATAAATAAATACATAGAAAGATCAATGAGTTATTTCTTTATTATCTGGTTTGTTGTTTTGCTTTCTTTGGATATTCTTAAGTATACTTCCAATGCTTTAGAAAAAATATAAAAAAACACAATGAAAGATTTAAGTAGTTGATAACAATGGTTTGAAAACATATAGCTAGATTTGCACTCTAGAATAAGAATTATGTAACATGTAGGGACCATGATGGAGATTTGAATAATATTATGTCAAGGCATGGTACAAATGAATGGCTCGTTGGTAGTTTGGGTAGCCACTAGTAAGTAGATGACATTAACTTAGAAAGGGACAACAATAATGGTGGTGGAGGTTGGTAGGTCGATGATCCCCACCATTATCCTCTTTGCATATGAAGAGTGGCACATATCAAGTGAAAGACCCTTTTTAACAGATCACAAGAAAAGTGAGAATCCAAGCAATTTAGTACTCAAAGATGGTAGGTATTCAATGACACAAGAAGATAACTTTGCACATGTCCCTCCATTCTCGATCGTTAATTCGGGTTCCTTATTAAAAGAGAAAACACCTGCAGTTGTGTGATGTCGTCAAGTCATGTAAAAACTAAAGTCATATTAGATTTTAATGATCTAAACTATTACCCATTGACTGATAATAATCCATACTATTAAATTAACCGATAATAATATCAACTTTCAGTTTTGTTAACAATAACACTTCTATAAGCATAATTTTTATTGATTTACACTTGATTTTCACTCGTTTTTCATTCTATTTCATAGTGTGTCTCCCTATTTTGTTCTCAATCACCATTGTAAGTAAAATCAAATGTAAACAAATGAATAATATGCTACTAGGATTGTTATTGATAACAAAACTGAAAGTTGTGATCGTTATCGGGGAATTTGATAGTATGAATTATTATAAGGCTAGTTAATAGTTTGGATTATTATAACACTAAATAATCTAAATAGCTAGGGTGAGAAGTGAATCGTTTGTACTAGAAACATGTGATTAGTATTACGACACCAAATTGCACCAACCATGCTATTAGAAAGCGAAAACATTATCAAAAGTAAGGAGATGAGTTATGATACAAACTTCACGAGATGAGTCATCATGAAAACACATTTAAGAGTGACTAACTACTTGACTTTACATCCAATCCCATATTCATATGTGCGAAAAAGTAAGAGAATTTGAATAATTTGAAGACGATAGGATAAAAACAAGAACCCTAATTATTCGGTCTTAATTAGACATTCAAGCAACAACAAGGCAAAGTAAATACGAAACATAGAAACCCTCACTACCTATTTATATCATAGCACTTTCACTCTTATTAATAAGGCGAAACACCCACATTCGCCGTTGTTAAAAATCCATCTTTCATGAGCAGATCCTCCCCTTCCTGCAAATATCAAACAAGAAGATCGATACAATGAAACACAAGAACTAGTAAAGATAAACATGATAGAGGTAAAACAAACCAAAGCCACTCATGAACTCGCTTATATATTTAAAAACTCGAGTCAGGCTCAAACGAGCTCTAGCTTCGGTTCGCTTAATCAACAAGCTTGAACCTAAGCTAGATATCAAGCTCAAGCAGGCTTGGAGCTTAAATGAATATTTAATTAATTTACTAAATATATTTATTTAGTAATGGTTATTACTATATATTCAATTATGATTAAAGTAATTACATTTCAGATATAAAGTTTATGATAATATGTGTATTATAAAAATATATAAATAAAATAACTAATAGATCGAGCTGAGCTTCGATACTACTTACGATCCGTGCTCGAGCTTTAGCTTTAGATATAAAGCTCAAGTTTGAGCTTGGGCTCTCTTTGTTAAACGAACGGTCCGTTTATTAAGCATAGAAGCATAAGCACATGATGGCTAAGAAAAAGGTTTGCCAATTAAGGCAGATGTGTTCAAGAAGCAGTTGGTAAAGAAACTTCCAATTCCAGTGTACAAAAGGGTTACCTGTTGGCACACATTAGGTTTCTTCACGGGTTGATCAGGCATGAGTCCGAAGTGGATGTGAGGAAAGTGGGCCCACTTACAAATTAAAACAGATTATTATTATAAAATAAAAAGAATTAGTTAAAAATGAAACCCTAGTTCAGAAAGAAACCCTAGGTAGATGTTTCTTTAAATTTAGGCTTGAAAATCAAGAATACTTAAATCTCACATTTTTTGCGGCTGCACTGAACGCCTCTCTATGACTGATATCAGGGTTTCCTGCTTTGATACGTTGGATCTCTTCCCTGTAGTTCATAGGATTAAAACGAAAAACATTAAATTTGTTTCTATCAGATCTAGTAGACATACATAAATGAGGTTATTAATAAATTTGTTATTGGAAAATTTTTGAGTTTCAAAAAGCTTTATCTGCATAACTTGCTAAGATACGCCGCCTTTAGGGCTTTGTTGCAATCTTTTTAAGAAAAACAGTTAGAAATAGATAATTACATAAACAAATTTTAATGTTCCTTAAGTAAAAATCTAATCTTTCCACTTCAAAGTATTCTCTAAGGTTCATATTTCTCATAGATTTTTTAAGGGTATTACCTTATTTGAATATTACTTCTATGCAGGTTTAAACTTGATCAGTGATTTTCAAATGATTTTTACTCTTATTACTAATCCAAGTGCCACGTTTCTTGTAGTTGATATTGGTTGAAACATTAAACACCTTATGTCTCACATAGTTCATGTAAAATATATTTAGTTAATTATTTAGTTATTTGTCTTACAGATATTAATTGTAACATAGAAAAAGATAAATAATTCATCTAACCGAAATTATATGCTTGCAGTTTTGATTAGCTAGGTAAGTACCATAGTACACACATTAAAATTTATTTACTAAAGTATTATAGTAATCAAAACTTTTAAAAATCAAATTTAATCGTATCCACACATATAGGGAGATTAAATGGATAGAAGCCCTAATTAATTTTTAACCATTTGCATAGTACTAGAAATTCATTCAATAAATTGTACCATCCTGTCTAAAACAGTACCTTCTTTAACTTAAAAAATTCAAATCATAGGTACTTCAACATTAAACATTAGACTTTTGCTTTTGTTTATTATTTTATTTTATCATATATGTTCATCCTATGTTCTTTCACATCAGATGTTTATATCATTTTCTTTCATGTTCTATACAAAATCAACATTTTTTTTTCATGCATAAAATAAAAACAAAAATCATTAAACTAGCTGTAGCATATAGCTCATGTTCAATCAAAGATCATTAGCTTAATTAACCTTCCAATTCTAACTGAAAAAGCTCCATCTGAAAAATAATGTTGAAAGTATTCCTGTTGGAATCAATTGGTACCCACATGTTCCCTGATATGTTGTACACTGATATATATTTTCATGTGTTAAAATATTTTGTCACAAATATACTTTTTTATTTGTTAAAAGTTAAAAGTACTCACTTGATGAACCTGTTGTAAGCAGAAGGCACTCTTTGGCGCTTTTCTGGAGCTGCAAATACATGACAAACAAAGAGACAAAGTAAACAGACATTACATTAAAATCGTTTCATTGCTAACTTTTTGTAGACTCTCTCTCTACCCCTATCATAACATCATCATTATATTTATCTTTATTCATATATCAAACAATTCGATCCAACAATTTTATTTCTTTTGATACACATGTGTTTTATCAAGATCGATCATGAATGTTTATGTGTTGGTGTAAGGGATAAAAATGTGAGCTTTGTTAACTACAGATGTTGTGTGGAGGGTAATATTAGGGTTTCTTGAATGAGTAGTAATGTAACTTGGTGGAAAGTTGCTGAAGTAAAGTTGCCTTTTTGGTTGTACAAATTAAAATCTTCAGAAACAATAAAGAAGAAGATGGAAATGCATGAAATAATATCTAAAGAAAGAGAGTCTTTCTTCTTACCAAAAACAAGATTTTAGTGGAAAGCTTTTGAAAGTACAAACACTCTTAACAGTTTGGAAATATTTCTTCATTTTCTCAAACTATCAAGATTAGAGTTATGGGTAGTATTGTATTAAGAAAATCATAATAAAGATTATGCATTGTTGTATCTTCTTGATAAGATTTAATGCGTAGTTACTAGTAAGTGGAACAAACAAAATGAAAACCTTGAAATGAAAGAACAAAGGGATTGATATGTCTTACGTCTGTTCGCCGCTGGAGGTTTAGGAAGCTCGTCGACTCGAACAGGCACGAAGGGTTCGTTTGGATTCGGTTGATTGATGAACAAGTTAGATGGGGTACTGTTTCTCATCTCCTCCTGAAACTTTTTTTTTTAATTTTAACTAAAATTAGTTACATTTTAGAGAATTAGGTTTAATTGATGATCACTCTTTACAGTTCTAATTAACTCATCATATGATTCCTTTGAAATCCATAGTTTCAAAGGGGGAAACTGAAAGCAAACCCATAGTTGAGAAATAGGAGAATCAAATTAAGGCAAAAAATACAAAATAAATGATTATAAGAAAATGCAAACCCTAACCCTAGATACCAATTTTCAAGAAAAGATCTTGAGAAGAAATCAAAGGTTAGATGCTTATCATACAACCAACACAAGCACTTTTAAGGTTGCCCAAGAGACCCGTGTTCAAACTTTATCTAGGTAAACATCTTGGATGAACACGGTCGTTAAAAAAAATATCATCATAATCTGATTTTGAAATGAAATCTATGAACTAGAAATATAAGTTGAAAAAACAAAGAGTGTTATACCATAATGTTTTGAGGAGTGAAGAAATTATGGCCAAGATGGAACTGATTAGCAGCGGTGTTAGCGGCCGATGCGGGAAACAGAAGAGCACGCATGTTGACATACAAGAGATTACTGCAGTGCCCACATCTAATTGTAACAGTATTGTACAAACTGTTGCAAGGAACACTTACCTGCAACGCCAACAAAGAAATCTTGAACAATATTACTCCAGTGGGACATCATCAAGATCCAAATAAAGATAATCATAAAGATCATCTATTGTAAATTGTTTAAAAGTTTTCTTCTAAAAATCTATAAAAATTCAGGTGTTCATTCAACAACTAAATGATCAGAAAACCATCAAAGATTGTGATGACTTGAACATGAGATATGTAAATACATATATTAGATGATAATGATGATGGTGATGATGATGATGTTTTATACCGCTAGGATAATTTCACAGAGGTTGCATTGGACATAACATAGCTTCTCAGAGGGTGGAGGGAGGTGGTGGTGGTGGTGGTGGTCCGGTGAAAAAGCAGCTGAAGATGACATGTTTTTTCTTCACTTTTGCCCTTTCTAATCTATCTCTCTTCTCTCTCCTGTTTGATTCTCTTTCTCTCACAGTATGATTTGATTGATAGATAAGATTGACTGAACAATGTAGTGTATAAAGATTGATTGATGGACAGATTAACCACCTTTGGGATCTGACCTCCTTGTGTTTATGTGTGTGTGTGTGTTCTCAAAGACAAGTGAGAAGGAAGTTACAAATGAGAATGAGAGAGAAAGACCCCACTATATAGGATAGCACTTGGATTCAAACCCCACAATCTTTCAACTTGTTTTTTCCTTAATATATTATTATTGTTTGTTTGTTGTTTATGACTCATGAATCATTGTGTTATTATTACTATTGTGTTTCTTTCAAGTGATTTTTTACTTTGCCCCTTGTACTTTGATTACTTATCTTTATTAGCTATATATGATATGTATGGGTATTAAAGAACTCATTTATTAAACATGTTAGCTAAAACATGATAAAACTTTATAAATGATTCACCACTTTATAAATCGACACCCCACTTTATAAATCGACACCCACTTGTATGCCGCGTATGAGTCCATACGCGGGGTATAGGGTCGAATACACTAAAAACGAGGAAAATTCAGGGGGGAGTCAGAGAGCTATACACCTCATATAGCCCTATACGACACATATAGGGCTATACGACGCGTATAATGAATTTCGACAGTAACTATGAGGAAAAATTCAGGGGGGCTGTCAGAGAGCTATACACTCCATATAACCATATACGACCCTTCTATACGACACATATAGCCCCATACGACACATACAGCCTTATACGAGCCCCCTTTATACCACGCGTATGAGGCTATACGACACGTATAAAAATTTTGGGGTGTTAATTTATAATATTGGGCTGTCTATTTAAAAAAGTCCTAAATGAAATCTCTTTCTATTGGTTGGACAGTCCAAGAAAGTAAACATGTTTTTAGAAATCGATTTTGAAAAGACTTTTGACTTGGTTAATTGGGTTTTGTGTAATGTTTTTGACGGGGTTTCCTATCTTACAAAAAATGGATTAAAGGGTTTTGGAACGGTTTAAGGGTTACATTTTGGTCAATGTTCATCCACCCGATGAATTTCAATTCAAATAGGAATTAAGGCAAGAGGCTCCATGTACTATCCCTTTTCTGTTTATTATTGTCATAGAGGCGTTACATGTGACAATTGAAAAGGCTTCTAGAGCTGGAATATTCTTAGGAACTTCTCTACCAAATCATGGCCCATCTTCAACCCATATTCGTTATGCCAATTCTGTAATTTTAATGGTTAATCGGAGTGTGGGCCTAAAGGTTAACTTCGATAAAAGCCGGTTGTTTGAGTTGGATGTCAATCACGACTATCTTGTCCAACTCTCCCCCATCATTCGTGATGCTTTGTTGTTCATATACCTCCGGTTGAAATTAGGGGCCAATATGAATCATACTACGAATTAGGGACATCATACAAAAACTCGAGCCAAACTTTCTTCTTGAAAGAAAAATCATTATTTATTGATAGTTGAACCAGCTACCTTTTCACAAAATGTTTTTCTAGATGTATAAATGGGTGTCTTTATTGTAATTCGATGCAGATGGATACATCTAAAGGAAGTGGAAAATTCCCCTCACGGTCGATTAAATATCACAACTGAATCTACTCAAATTATTGGTACCAAACTAGTCTCCAATCCAGGTAAGGATAAATTGGCATTGATAGGTGGCCTCTTGGCTGTTATATAACCCGGTGGTCCAAATTAAAAACTAGAAGAGAAGATGTTTGATCGAGGATCTAATATCTTTGAGCCATTTGAAATTTAGTCTTTTTGTGTGGAGAACGTCTTAGATAAAATAGCACTTAGTGTGCACAAAGGTTAAATGACTTTGATTTGAATCTTGTTTATTCATACTTTTAGAATTTTGTTACTAGAAAATTAAATATAGCATTAACCATACAAAATAAAATTGTATTCATTCAAAATAGTATTCAAATTATTCAACAAGTAAATACTTCAAAATCAAGTATACGTAAATTAAACGAAAGTACATAGCTAATGACCACTAGGTGGTCATGCTACTACCAATAGTGACACTTTATATTTATTTTTATGTGAGTTGTTACTTTATTTCTTGTATGTGTTGTGTTTGTTGTCAATCATGTGCTGGGAGGAGATGTGAACTTGAAACCTCAAGTGTGGGATGTTTCACGACCTATGCCTCGTATATGCACACATCTTTGATCTAGGACGCATTTGAGACACTCAATCTCATCAATTGTTGATAAATCACCACAGGTCTTGCTCGATGATCTCGTATACTTGTGTTGAGTTTGTTGCTCATGTATTAAATACATTGATATGCCAATTAAAATTCAATAGTAGTTTTGTAAAATGAATAATCAACCTCTTTAAATCTAATTACTAACAATACTAACAATAATATCAAACTTTTATTACCAACAAATACTAGCAATGACATCCAACCTTTTAGTACCAACAAATACTAACAATACACAAATTTCAATCAACCTATATTAATAGCAACAAATACAAACAATTTTTTATATCTAACTTTTAGTCTATTAAAATGAATGCCGGTGATTTTGACTCATTTAATCTAACACTTGGATATTTTAAGCAGCAGGACACAACCTCCAATTAATGCGGCCATCTAGCCGCGATGGTGTTTGTTCCCGTCCTCTTCTTCTAGTTGAAGATGCTTTATTGATCAAAAGTGTTTAAGTGTATGTGCAAGTTCATTATTTTGTACAGAAATAGTTGATCGTTCATTCTTAAGGGGTGACCCACAAACATAAATGTGTTTTGTAACCCCATTAAACTCATTATCTCTTCATGTTTACCATTCCAATGGCTTAATAAATTTACAATGACGCATTCCATTGCAACTACGTACAATTAATTAACCATATATAGTACAACTTTTAAAATATTCAGCCAAGAAAAATTCAAAAGAGGTGGTTCAATTTCTTTATGTTCACGTACAGTTGTAATTCTAGTTTAATGAACTAACTTCTAGTGGCCTATCATTCAAGGTAGCTAGTTGCATTGTTTCTTCTTATAGTTTCTTGTTGATAAAAACAACTCAAGAGAATTTATATATTAATTAAACTTATATTTGATAAATTACTTTGTGATCATAAATATGATAAATTATTACTTTACAATTTTAAAATGTTTCTAGTGTTTAACTTAACCGGTTCGCTTTGTTGAAGAGTTTTTTTTTCCTTTTATTCTCTTCAAGTCTCGGGAAACTACCTCTGCAACAAAGTGTAAGTTAAGGCTGGTGATGTGATCCGGTATGTCTTTATACCTAATTATGCAAAACGAAAGACAAGTCAACCATTGTATACGTCTTTTTTTATTTAATGATAATATAGATTGAAGATCAAGCAGATATATATAATGTTAATAATCATGTATTATTATGTAGCTAGCTTGTGGTTGCATTAGCACCATGAACGAGAGAGATGAATGTAATTGTAATGTATGGTTGGCATTCCCGATGAGAAAGATTACAGAGGCGGCAGAGGTGGGGGATCTAAACAAGTGAGAAAGGGACATTTGCATGGGCTCATTAGCTTTCTCACATTCACCTGTTGTTTTCACTATTTATTAGTGATATATGATATGATATTCATTCATTCACTTAACACCTTTTCATTTTTCACCTTCTTTTTCTGTTTTTAATATGGTTTACTTTTTTCATTAATTAGGAACCCTAATTATAATATATATCAAGGGTAAATTAGACCGAACTTCGTACGTACCCTTGTCAATTTATTAATGTGTAAGGGCTAATGAATGCTCCATACCATGTGTTAAAAGTTAAAACATAAAGCAACACCTTATTTCATGTCCAATGGTACATTTAATTTGGGTAGTAAAATGTCTTTGCTATATATATATAGTCTAAGAGGTGATCAAGTGATCAAATACTGAATGTTTAAGTGTATATGTTTAATAAAAGTATATTACGATAGTTTAATAAGAAAACACCATTTTTCATATTTATTTTTGATATGGTCTTTAATTAATTAAGATATAAACCAAGGAAGAAACTACTCAAGCTTGAGAGCAAAACTAGTCAAAGTTTGGGTTATGATGTAGTGGTAACGATGGTACATTTGGTGGTTCGGTGATTGCAACGATGGTACGTTGGTGGTTCCATGATGATCACAGCGGTAGTAGAGTGGAGGTTACATGAATTGAGTTATTTTCTTTTCATGTTTTAAATTACTCTTCTACATAGAACGTTATGTTTTCTTAAGTTTAGTATTCAAGAAAAAACTTCATATACATAGAAACTGATTACATAAATTTATATTGCTAATTAATAATCATAATATAGGGAGAGATGTTATCCTTTTATATATCTTGTATTTCTAATTATGATGCTAACAATATGATTACTTATAACACGTAATATAGGAAGATAAAAAAGAAATAAACACGTATCAATGTTACTTTTTTGGAATAGTAGCTAGACACAAAACATGCATGGAAATATAGTATTATCTATAGGAAATCTATATGAAACACTGTGTTTATATTTGACAATAATAAAGACGACAAAATGCCTTAAATGGCGGGCACCTATACCTGCAAATCGCTACTACTATGTATTTGTCACCATTTCTACAGTCTGAAATTGCCAACTTATCATTTTGCCATCAAGTGCTCCATCTATATATGGTCCAACCATTTCTTATTAATTTCCTTTAACATTTTATATCACAACTATTTATAATTGATTAGGGCATATTTCATTTTCTTCTGTTGGATGAGGTATTGAGGTGTGTATAATATAGACAATTTATGTATCCGAACATAACAAAGAATGAACAATTTAGACTTTCTTTAATTTGTAAGTTCCGAAGTTATTGTAATTATCTTTTTTACTTTTAGGTACTTAGTAACGTGGTTGAGTGACTCGAGTGGGGGGCATTAAGTTTACATGGAAGGATTAGAACTACGAGTCACTTTGGTTTACGGGAGTCTATGGTGGCGAGCTTGCAAGTGGATATGGTGAAGTGTTGACACACTGAATGTGGTGCATACACCGGTTTAGCAAGGTTTGGAGTTGGATGGGTGATGAAGACCAAAGTGGCTTTTGAGGGACATGCATGGACAGACAAACTTGTTTAGCAACATAAAAATTGTCATTCTAAAACAAGTTGTTTTAAAAAATAAAATATTGTTTTTATATTTTTTTTCTTATTATAACTTTGGATCTTAATTATTTTAATTTAAATAATTTTTATATTTGAAATTTTAATGTTTTAGAAAAATTCGCATTTTATAAAAATTTAGAGAAAAATCATAAGCTTTATAAAAACTTGGTTCATTATAAATTATATATATAAATCTTTCTTAATTTATTAGAACACTATTTATAATCTCAAAAAAATTAAAATAATATATTTAGTAGTTGATATAATTATTTAATACAAGAAAAACAAGAAAAATTAAAATTAGAATGTTTAAAATTATGCAAGTGTACAATCAAATTCTTCTTTTATTATAATATATGATAGATACGTGGAGCGACTTTTCACTTTTCATGTAAAATTGCATTAAGAGTGTTTTTTAAAATAAATGAGAATGAAGAATCTACGTAGGTTTTTTTACATTAAATTTATTTTAAAATAAATATGTTAATTATATTGGGTAAAAGGGTCAGGTAAAACATACGGTTCTTTTCAAAATTTATATTTCTACGAGTTCCGTAGCTGTGTGTCTGTATTCTGATAATAGAGAGAGTGAATGGTCAAATCAAGAAAATATTAAAACTTTAAAGAAACATTTTAGTTCCTATATCTCTGACTGTTATATGATCTTTTTTGGATTTCAAATATTTCAACTGTGCAAAAGATGTTTCAGCATGGCCACTTTTGGCATCTATTGACATCTGCGAAAACTACAATTCCATCTTTATATATTATTATTATTATTATTATTATTATAGATTATAGATGAGCCTTCGTTATGAGTTATTGATATTAAATTTAGAAAAATATACTTTGTGAAAGATGCGGCTATTTACAGTACAAATTAATATTTCTTAAATAAATAAAAGATATGATAACATAAATGAATTTGTAAAGTGACGATATAGGTAAGAGTGTTCAAGGCTTGTGATACATTTTTATAGAGCAATAGAATTTGATTAAAAACCACCCATAACAAGTAGATGGGGGCACACAGTAGATATTTTAACCACTCTATCAAATCGATTTTGCATTTCGTAGTTTGATAGCTATACCAACCAAAAGAGAATTAAACAATATCTTCATAAAACGTCTCTTTTTACCAGACGTTTTCTCTTAAAAACCACAACATTCGGTCTTTTTCTATCATCCTCTTTTGTGACAATTTTTTAAAGTATTTTCTTCACCCTCTTGTCATGCCTCAAGTATGAATGTAAATTACTTGTATAGATTAAGTTTTACTTATTCTCTGGTTGTGTCATTGAGTAGTAGCTTTTATTACCATTGATTTATTGTTAGGGTTTGTTTATACAGAGTTTTCTGACTAATTATGTTTAATATGTTTTTTCTATTCGAGATTGATTGTTTTTGTACTAAACATATTCAATATTTTTTTGTGAAATATTAAAAGTCCAAAACAAGTGTTCTTCTGAAGTTAAGTGATAACTTCGAAGCTTAACATATATCTTCCGAAGCTTGGTTGATATCTTCTGAAGGTCATGTTTGCTTCGGAAGGGATTATAATTTGTACTTAGTATCTTCCGAAGGGATATTTTTGCTCGGAAGACATAGTATAGGATTTTTAGTGTAAATTCTTAATTGTTGCTGAGTGTGTTAGTTATAGTTGGTTAACAATATAAATAGAGACCTTGTGTAATTGGTGAGATCATCTGATCAAAATAACTCTAATCACTTGAAAACTTTTGTTTACGAATTCTTGATAGTATTCTTTCTTGGATTATCTTTGTATTATTGTAATTCCGTGTTTTTATTCTCAATTGGTGAACATTTTGCTCTAGCGTGGCGACTAACTTTGTCTCACTCCCCAACATAAAGTATTAGCGAGAATGCTTACGAGATATAATTTGATTAGTTTTCTTTTAAATGTTGTTGCTACTCTTATAAGTAGTTAATTAATAACAAATAATAAATTACGCTTACAGGCCTTTTTATTATATTATAGATCTTGCCTTTGATCGTTTGGAATATCAGTTTTATAATTTCAAGGTTAATTTAGAAATGGTTATACAGGATCATTAGTTTCATTATAACTTCAAGATTCGTGAGTTTTCATAATCATCATATTCACCGAATATATGTAGATTTTGAAGTTGTTGGATGTTGGAAACAATGTTGGTATTGCGTAAAAACACTTGTTGCAGTCTCTTTCACCATAAAATGTTGGTGAATATTTTTACTCAAGATAGTCATATGCATGTATGCATATATACCTTATTGATGGGACTGATTTTCCAACATTCTCCTTCTGTTCATCATTCATTTTCTTTGATGTCTTTAGGTTTTCTTAAGATCAACTCAAAGGTACCGCTTGTCTTTTTTATACACCATAAGGGTTCTTTCTGTTTTTATGTTTTTGTCATGACAATTTAGGGCACACCCCCATTTGCTCATTAGGGTATTAATAAATATTGTTTTGTTTTAACCTAAACAAAAAACTCCCTTTTCTTGAAAATAACTCAAAGGAGACCGATCGTTCATCTTGTTAGCGTTTATGTTTGAGTATTTGTTTAATTTTAAAGGAAGTCGTGGTGGCACGTAACCTAATACGACATACAAGGAGTGTTCCGAATTCAATCATAAAAATGATTGTCGGAAAATGATGATAGGATAAGCGACTAAGGTTTTTTCAATCTCAAATCAATCATAACCAATATTTTCAAAATCAGGCTATACCTATAGGTCGGACCGGTAAAAGGCCTTGTTATGCCTATTTGGATAGTTTTCAATTGAGACGGTTTGTTAGCGTTTCAAAACTCATTAATTTTTATATATATTTTTTCTCCTTTAAAATCTCATTTTTAATTAATTCGTTATTTAAGTCTTTATACTTTGTATTTTGTTAAAATTGCATAGTAATACCAAAACATAAAATATTTTCATTTTTTTTGTTTTAAGTATTTTGGTTTTTAAAAAAATTTATGATAACATCCAGTTAAGCTAGTCCGACAAATAAAAACCAGTCTGACTATTAAGCGAGTAAGACAATCGATTTTCTATCCGCATGGTTCAAGTATGAAAACATTGATTATAGCATCGGATTTATGAAACAGTTTTGACAGTCGCATATGGTGTATTCTTTTTTGGTTTTTGTATATGGTATAAAAGATTAAAAGAAGTTTATAAAGCTATGTATATACACTCATGAGGAAGTGGGCGCGAGAGATGTGGCAACTGGCGCGTGGGGCTTCGAACATCGCCTCTTTGGGCGTGAGAAGGGTGTGACCCTTGAGACGTGAGTGTGTTCACGAGCTTTGCTTCCTTGACAAAGTTGAAACCATCAAAATTATGTCATATGAGCTATATCGATCCACGCTTAAACTATGGACCATAACACATGCCCTATTATGATGGACCAATGAATGTGGTAACAAAGTTGAATAAATGAGCTTATACCAGTTTGATGTTTAGTGGTTGATGGGTGTTAAATTAACACAAGTTGGAGGTGTAAGTATGAAAGGATTTGTCTGGTTATGTTAGAAAATTGACAAGAGAGGCGATACTTATAGGTTTCAGTTAAGGCAGCAATAGTTACATTGCTACATGGTGTATAGCTACTTCTGTATAAATACCTATACCTTCTAGCTACCTAGGTCATGTTCATTTATACACATACATACATTGGCTCTCTCTCTCAAACACCATAACACACACACACATATATATATATATATCCAAAATATTATTATTTGTAACATACTTCAATTGATATGTAGAATTAAGTTGAGACAAGATATATAATCTTAACGTACTAGAGTCTAGCGTTTCTAAAGGCTTCTTAAACATTTTCTAAAGAATATATATACGGTTTTTGACTTAGAGTCTGTTTGTCAGCATCTTAATCAACTCTTAATGATTCAAATATTTGGATAATTTAACACTTAATGATTTAGACTGTTTCTTTCACGGGCAACTGTCAGAATTCAGACATTTGTATTTAAATGGTTAAGCATTATACTAATGTTGAATGGTTAAAAAGTATAATACTGAATGGTTAATACATTTTATCTGAATTGGTCAGACATTTGCCTTTAAATAGTTAAGCAATATAATATCTTTTAATGATTCAAATATCTTAATGATACAACATTTAATGGTTCAAAACTTTTATTAATTTAACACTTAATGGTTCATATCTCTTATAATTCTCTAAATAGTTAAAGAAATAAATTATACATTTCCATGGTCTTCACAAGTTAAATATTAACTTGACTCTTTTGGCAACTGAGTTTATTTTCTTTATATTATTGAAATGACAAGTACAATCGTAAAATAAAAACCTGCTTTGCTAAGAGATGGATTTTGATTTATATTTTTATGACTTAGATTGTGTTTTAGTTTACAGATATGGACCGTTGGCGCTCGTAGGACCAATCGTTTAACTTGACCAAGATGATGGAATAACACCGATGACTTTCGAATTGTATGGGACGAAGAACTAACATATGAGGTTTATGTCTACCCAAGAGTTGATTTTGTATGTTTGAACTTGTAGTTTAGAAGCTTAAAGTTTCCTGATCTTTAACAAAACGTTAATGGTTGAATTAAATCATCGAGTAGTAAGAGCATGAGTTAATTCCCACTTGCACTATATATCTCACTATTTAGCTTTACCTTTATTGCAAATTAGTATATCTAGTGGTAGTATTTGTTCATGTGAAATTAGATCTAGCATTAACTTTCATTTCTAATTTTCAATACTATAATCTCCGGTATCATTCAAGTTTACTTTTGGTTAAATTTTTAACTTTGAAATGTTTTATGATTCTCTTGTATATGAAGAAGGAAAGTTTTATTTGTTGCGATGGTATACGTTAGATAAGTGTAATTAATTGTATTAACTAGTAACCAATATGATCATAGTATCCATCAAACAAGTTATGAGATTCGAAGTACACACTTGTTTTGAGTTTATTGTGATATTCGATATTCAAACCTCCTAATTTCTAAAGGGCGAAACCTATAAGCAATATTGTTCCAAGGGGCCATGCCCCCTGGCTAGGGTGGTTGGGGTTCGAGGACAATTTTATATGGGGCAATTTTATATCTCTCTTTAAACTTGTAAAGTTACGTATTTGTTTATAAAATATCGAAGAGCATCATGTATCATGCATCAAAAACTTATATTTAATTTTACAAATTAATAAAAAAATCAGGTAATTTAACATTTCCCCTTGTTGATTGTTACATAACTTTAGCCCACTCCATGCTAACCGTTAGCAAAATGCAATAATGCAATATCGAAAATTAGTAACATTGGGTGGTGGATGCGGCCCATTAAAGAAAACTAAACAAACAGAAAAGACTGGGCTTGGACCATAAATACAAAGTTGTGGCCCAAAGAAAATAATAAACCTACCCACACAGTAACACACTGCTTTGTGTGGTACTTTATTTCTCAGGCCCACATTGTACCAAGATTTAAATTTGAGTTTCTTTTGCCCCTTAATCCTTTAATCTTTTATCGTCTTTCATCTCTCTTTCATCCATGTAGTCGTCAAATAAATAATCTATAACGGGCCGAAATGCATACTTTACCTTGCATAAATTTTTTTCAACATTAAATTATTTGATACGTGTATACATACACATAACTCTCGGTTTTGCTTTGGGTTGTCTAACCCGAAATCTTCATCTTTCCACAAACATAAGGGGGTGGT
Source organism: Flaveria bidentis (assembly GCA_018326385.1). NCBI lineage: Eukaryota > Viridiplantae > Streptophyta > Magnoliopsida > Asterales > Asteraceae > Flaveria > Flaveria bidentis. Next base: position 23,818 of record BJCM01012286.1, read on the forward strand.
GCGGTTGGGGGTTACGGTCCTCCCCCCGGGAAACCGCTCTGTACCCTTGGTTATCACTATCCTCTAGAGAACTTCTTAATCAATTTTGAACTTCAAACCAACCCCACAATTTGCGTAAAAGTTATATCGTCGTTCACTTCTCTCTTTTACATTTGCATCATCTTCGCGCAGGGACATCGATAGACTGTGATAACTGTTGCTCTAAGTAATATGAATCATAAATCAATATACTAAGTATCAATTTATTAAAAAAAACTATCTTATAAGTTATTATAAGAATTTGAATTATATGATATGCTATGTAAATAAAATGAAAAATGAGTAATTAGTGAGAACACAAGCCAGTTATTCTTACACATTATTATTTTTTTGTTTACTTTAATATCTTTATTAAATATAACTAGATGTTTTATAATCCCACTTAAAATATTAAACTATGAATTAACAATGTAAGTTATCTAATGTCCTGAATTTGACTTTGAACAGGTTAGACGGGCTCCTTATCATTTACTTAGACCACAAAATGATTACGCAAATCAATTAAATTAATTTCATGTCAACAAATCTCTTTATTTTGGAATAAATTAAACTTTATATTATAAGATAAACACTAATGAAAGTCAAAAGTGGTTTCTTAATTTTAATTATAAAAAACATGTCTTGTGCCTCAAATGTTCTTATCAAGTATCAACCATACGACCCACCACTATATAAAATTACCTAACAATTTCGGTTGATGACGTGTCATTGCATGCCAATGTGGATCCCACGTGTGACAAGTGCATTTTATTTTTATAAAAACATTTTCTATAGACAAACAAGTACTTTTAATCCGTAGACCGTAGTGTACGGAGCTACACAAGACACCGATTATTTTAGTTTTACACTTCACGTCATTTTTACGTATTGTATGTTCATCATAGACCATTATCTAAGAGAAAGTTTTGTTTTTATACTTACAAAATACGTGAACAAATTTCATATGAACAAGTTTTCATTTTGTGCACCTTTAGATTCATATTACAGATATAATATTTGACTTGGTCTGGTTCAACGTTTTTCATATTATGTTACGAATATTTATTTTGTAAAATATCATCAAAATCATAATGGTTTTATAGTAAAAACATTAGCTATTAGGTTGAGTTTCATTTATATATTATTTTGCAAATTTAGTTAGAAAATATAAATTATAACAATATCCTATCTTGTAAAAAACCATAATTTAATGTAACTCTTGTTTTGATGTCATTTTCACTAAAAATATAGTTTACTATAAACAATAGTCAAGCACACTCGGTAAAGATCAAGGGCGCTCTCGTCTTGCATAAAGTATGAAATTATACTTTATATGCTATGTCGGTTCTATTTTATGTGTTAACATCATCACACGCCAAATTTTATAATAATTACAACTAGGGATGACAATGACTGGCCGGTTTTGATGATCCTTGTCTCGGTGTCCAATTACAAAATAAAAATCTCATGCCCCATCGCATACACATTGGGCATCCATTACATACTACACAACAGTTTCATGGGTTTGCTGTTTATTGTCTTATGTTGCAATAAAAATACCAGTTGTGATGCACATTTCCATTCTTCGCATTGTTTCGCAAGGGCGGAGGATAGTTGGGGTCGGGGGAGGCTGTTGCCCTCTCTTTTTTTTGTCAGTAGTGTTAAATTTTAGTTCGATAATATAAATTTTTATATAAATAACAAGTTCGTTCCCCTTATAAAAAAGTAATTTCGCCCCCGCCTCCGTACGGGAGTGTTAAAGCTCGGTCACGATATTTCGAGATTTAATGCTTCCGATAAGTTGGGTGTTTTTTCCACCACTAAATAAAATACCATAAATCAAAAGTAATAAAATAACTTTCTAAGGTTGACTTTCAAGCTATTCAAGGGCTCAACATGGCCGCCAAAACCTAACAAGTCTTTGGCACTTTTTTAACCTTGCTTTCCTCAAATCATAATCAACGCGTAAATTTATCGTACGACACAAATCTCATACGAAATTAGTAGATTTTAGTTTATTTTAAACGGGTTAAAGTCAGCTTCAAGTCGAATCCACAAACACGTTTAGCCAAACACGTAGTCATTCTTGAATTGACCAGATGCTTCGTGGTGATCCATATGCTTTTGCAACTTTTAATAATGTGTATCATGTCATTATACTTTAGTCAATTAAAGAAGGATATAAGAGAATTCACAACTCGTTTCCCATTTTTATCTGAATGGATGTCCTATGTTATAGAGGATGGTTGTGAGTGAAGGAGATAAATAATTTTTGATAGTTGTATCTTGTTTTCTTATATTTGAAGAAATATGGGGAAACACGATACAACCTTCAATTTTTTTTAATATTATTCAAACTGATTGTGAGTTGATGAAAGAGAAAAAATGATAATAAAAATATGAACAAAAATATTACTTAATTAGAAATGAAAGAGAAAAAATAACAACTTTTAGTGTAGTTATAAGAATGGTAATGAGAGATGGATTGCGAATGCTCTAAACAAAATAAAAACTATGTTTTTATTTCTAAAGATTTTTGCATGGTATTATGATACTTTTTTAACATATGTTTAATGTGGGTGAACGAGTTCGACTAAAATGATGGCATTACATAATACCGTACTCAGACTTAATTATTTTAAATCTTATAAACTAATCTCATATATGATATATACCTAAATACCTGTTATATTTCTTGTTACAAAATTATTTTCGTTATAATCTAAGCATGTCAATGTGAGCAGTGGGACCAACTGCCAGCTGTCCAAGTTTACTCATGTCAGTAACTCAATTTAATTCAATTTATGGGCTTTTTTGGACGGCCATGTACGGTTCTGTACTTCACCGCTTATCTTAATTACAATTTACAACTCCAACATTTCTTAATAATTTTCTTGGAAATAACTTATCTATATTTACTAATAAAACAATATCTTTTGCGTCACGTGACACTTTTTTAGGCCATCATTTTTTTTTTGTTTCCCGCCTAATTATGTATCTAGTCTTTATCTTTGTCTACATTCATTTGACTAAAAAAGTCAAGAGAAAATTGGGAAATTACATTACTAGAGAGATCCGGGGAGTTAACCCTAATTTCAAGCTCATTATTTTGGAAACATCAGAAGACTTATTCTTCTTCCATCTTCGAATTCCTCTTCAACAACAACTCTACATAGAATAGTTGCCTTATTTTATAATCTTTACCAAAGTTACAAGATTCCTTTTTTCCCTAATCTCCAATCTTGCGAACATCATGGATATGTTTCTTTGGAAACCAAATCATATTCGATTTTGAATGATTTCACAACAATCAAAGCTTCACCACACTTGCAACTTATGTTTATAAATTATGAGTATAGTTCCTTCAACGAAGTTCATTATCATTGTCATTTTACATTCGATTTCATCAAGATTTCTACATTAAAAGTTATTACTTTTTTATGTTTGAATTTTAATATTTTGTGATTATGATTCTATAATACCCTTTGTAACTTAACCGATTGTGAATCGCTTGATTTGTATGATTTTACTTTGAATCGCTTGGTTGTTATATGTCATGTTAACGTTTGTTAGACATGAGTTTCTGTAATTTACAGTGGATTTGCTTCTACTTCCTATTGATTTTGTTTGAATTCAGATTCGAATTTCAGGTAGCAGTGTAGAATTCGTTCTAGGATTTATGAAATTTTGCCCTGCAATTGATGTGTTACTTTCTTCTGTGTTTACTATATTCAAAATGACATTCTTGGTTTAAATTCAACAACTTATAAGTATGTTGATAATGTAAACAAACTTTGTTTCAATTACAAAACCAAAGTTACAAAATGTAGTCTTTAATGACACGATCTATGGATTATCTTTTACTGTATTTAAGACTACTTGGGAGGAAAAGTTGTCTTCAGAATTAAACATTGGTTAGTATTTTACTATTAAGGTCACTACATAGAATTTGTATAAAAACTTATTTGATTATAATAACACATTACTTTATACAATATATATACAGATGTTATAGGTTATGTTGTGAGATTTTTTAAAATGGAAACTTACCATGGGAAAAAAGACAAATAAAACAAAAAGATGGCTGTTCAACTTCAAGATTTAGAGTTAGTTACTTTCGTATTTCAATTATTATTCTTTTTCATTTGCAATATAAATCTATTTATATTTATATGTATATATATGCATTTACTTCTTTCTATACACGGATGATCTTCTTATTACCAATTCGGTTGATCCTATAGCAAGTTTAGTTGTCTTTGTGTACCATTCTATTATTCAAAATGTCAATAATCAATTTTTTTTCAAGAAAGAGCTATACTTGCATTGACAAATGAAGTTGTTCAAGAAATAAATGATCATTTGTTATCCATGTTTACCGGAGATAGAAAAGGGATATCTTAGTGTTGATAGTCTATGCGAGTCAGAGTATCTTCACAACAACTTTGATAAAAGTTTATATTCACCTCATGTTCTTAATGGGCTTAAAGTATGTGATCTCCCAAACCATAAGTTGATATTAAAAGTTGGTGTTCCAATGATGTTGTTAAGAAGCATTGATCAAAAAAGTGGTTTGTGCAATGAAACAAGGCTACAAGTAATAGCCTTGGGCAATCGTGTTATAGAAGCTGAAATAATATTTGGAACTAATATTGGGTATCACACTTCTATTCCACTCTTGACTTTGACACCTTTAGACAAAAGGATTCCTTTTAAATTTCAAAGAAAACAATTCCCGTTAGCAGTATGTTTTGCAATGACAATAAACAAGAGTCAAGGACAATCGTTATCCAAATTTGGTTTGTTTTTTAAAGAACCAGTGTTCACACATGGTCAACTCTATGTTTCATTATCTCAAGTTAAGTAAATAGAGATTAAAATTATAATATTAGATAATAAAGGAAAAATCACCAGTAGAACATCAAATGTTGAATACAAGAAATTTTTTGGATGTTTATGAATTTGAAGTATTGTTTTTCATGATCAATTTAATTTTTCTATTATTTAAAGTTTTTATTTATAAATTTATTTCATTCCATATAATACACTGTTTAGGCGTATAGGCATTAATAGAGAAAGCGTACTAATATTACATGTAGCTAATTTGAAAATTATACATAAAAGTTGATATACAAAGTATTGTATGATAACATTATAAGTTACAAACTATTTTAAACAACAATAATATTTTTAGATTGAACTCGTATGTTACATGGGTCTTTAGCCTAGTATATATATATAGAGAGGATCAAATGAAAACCACATTTATAATTAAAAACAATGAAACCACTTTCAACCAAACAATTTTTTTCTTTTAAACTTTTTTATTTTTTATTTAAAAGGCTAGTAAGGTAATTTGACATACTTCTAATTTTGGTAATTATATTTTTTTTAGAATTCATTTATTATCTCCATAATTGAATATTTAAATTCCATATTTTTATCATCTTTAAAAAATTCTACCACCATGATTTTAATTAGAGCACTACCATCATCACCATCAACATATCAACACCACCATCTCATACCACCATCACCATCACTTGCCACCATTGTTTTTCCATCTTCGTACGTCACCATACAAGCCCATATCTCGTCGTCTACCACTCCCGACCGCCTTCAAAAACCGTCGACACCACCCACTTTCTTTCGTCAATGGTTCTTCTACTTTGAGCATCACCTTTGAACGACACGATCGTCTTTAAACACCAAAGAAACACCAGTATTAGTTTGGTTAAACTTTTTAATCATTCAAAACCAACAATCAAGAGGAAGATGATAAAGATGTATCTTAAAAGCAAGTGGCGGCTAGGGTTACATATGCATGGAACTAAACATCAAAATGAAGAAGATGATGATGATAAACTCTATTTACGTATACGTAACCCTAATGAAGATGGTGATGAACTATATGGAATATGGATTTCCGGATAAGATACATACATGTACCCACTCGTGACGTACGTATATGTAAGTGTGATAGTTATGAAGATGACGACCAATAGGATGAAAAAAATGTTATCTAGGTCATTAAGAAAGAAACTGAACAAAGAATACTTAGTATTGTTGTTACATATATGTAACACAAATGTTACATACACGTAACACGACTGTTACATACACGTAACATTATTGTGACATGCACGTAACACTATTGTTACATATACGTATTACTGTTGTTACATATGTAAATTGTGTACTTATTGTATTGTATTATTTAATTTTATGTATATGAAAAAAGTCTTATCTTTTTATTTTGATAGATTTTTTTAATAATATTTGTAGGGGTACGGTTACAACTCATTTGTTGCTAGCCTTTCTTGCAACAATCTCACATATATGTAAATATGACTTACTTAAATATACGTAAATGAAACTTATATAAACATACGTCAACTAAAAAAATAAACTAATCATTCATAGTAAAACCAAAAATGAATTTAATTGATTTTATATATTTTTTAAATAGAAGAGATGAGATATGTGAGAGGAAAGAGAAAAGATTTAAGTGAATTTAAGAATTATTTAATTATTTTTGTGGTTACCAAATTAATTATTTTGTGTTCTTCCAATTATGTCCTTAAGATCTTATTAAATACTTACAATTTTTAATTAATTTACTAAAATAACACTAATTAATCTCAATCATAGATCAAAATGATCAAAGGTGAAAAAATAGTTTTTTAGTTTTTAATTATAATATGGTTTCCATTGGAACCCTCCCCTATATATATATATGTATGTATATATATATATGTATATATATATATATGTATATATATATATAGGGTCAGGATTTTTTTAGGATTGCTAAAGATCGAGAGAATTGCGAGAACTCATCTTAACTGTTGATTATTATTTGTTTAAATTTTATTTGATTAATTCGGAGGGGGTAATTTTGTCTTTTTGGTGTATGTATTTAATTTTGTTTTTAATAAATCATATCTTAATTTAGTAACTTACACAATTAATATAATTATCATAATGTAAAGAGTTACGATTGTTATTTGGTTTTGTTATTCTTCCGAAAATGTTTGTATTAAAGTCAATGGTATCATTTTAAGAGCAAACTCAATAGTGAATCCATAACTAATTTTCGTTCGTTTGAAGATATTTTCAAGATAATATTCATATTTTTGAATTTTGATTGTTCTTTTTAGATTTTAACATTGAAGAAGTGATTATAAGAATCATTTTTTTCAGGATTCATTCATTAAGGTAAATTTTTGTTTTAAATAATCGAATATATCATTTCATCTTGTTGAATATTATTAATATCATTCAAATTAGTTGAAACAAGAATCTTAATATTGTGTTAGCTATAAATATTTGTTATTATTTCAAGCTTTTCAATTCATATTTATGCAGTTTTTTGAGTTTTTTTGTTTTCAAGCTTCATACTAGATGTCGTGTAACAAGGATATTGTTATGAATGTTGCTGTTGATGATTCAGAACAAATTGAACCTGTTAAAATTGTGAACGACGTTAATCTTGTTGAGGGAGGTAATAATGGATTCTGTAATAATCATAGGAAGAAACGTTTTTGTCGTTATTGTCGTGCTTTCTCTTATCATGATGCTAGGAATTGTCCTATGAAGAATGTTTAGTTATATGTTATAATGATTATAAAAGATCGTTAATTGTTCAATAAGAATGTGTTTTTTATTTCCAATGTTCATGCCTAATTTTGGTTATGTAGTTGATTGAAGTATAGTTTTATATTTTTTATGTTTTTTGACGGTCTTTTAGTGATGACGATTTGTGATGTATCATTGATTTACATATATGTAAAAGTATTTAGGCATAAGTTATCCCATTTCATCTATGTAATTCTACAATTGTGTTGTATCCTATGTAGTTCTGCAATTGTGAATGCATAAATTCAGAAGAAATAGTGAACCGAAACTATATATGTAAAAAATATCATATCACGGTGAATTGTAGAATATTATCATACGTTCAAATAGCCATGATGATTTTTTAAAACTTTGTTTTT
>BJCM01012293.1:0-20477 GCA_018326385.1 Flaveria bidentis
TATATATATATATATATATATAAGTTTAAAAGTAGCAATTCATGTTATCGGTTACGAATAATGCAAGTTTATAGACAACATAATGATACAATCAGACCTTGACAAAGATGGTCACAATAAGTTATAACCATTAGTTAAGTGTACTTGTTTCTCATGATGAACAAGTCATACGTCATCAAGAGACTGCAATAACCTCGGCTTTAGCACCAAATAGGCTTGTCAGGCCCATAGATCTATGATATCGCTAGGCTAGCAATAGTTAATGATTGTTAACACAAAATTTCTATCATATAAGTCTCACAATATTAAAAATAACCATGACAAGATTAAATATGAATTGCTAGTGCATTTACAAGTATCAAGACGTTTACAAATGCAAGTTTATACGTTAACATGTTTCACCCCAAAAGGTGTGAAATAAGGTAAAAAAAAAGGACATGAAAACTCACATGATATATAAGATGATCTTTTTAGACAAATAATAATAAGACTAGGTGGCTCCAACGATTTCCTCACGAATCACCTAAGAGTGTACGTTCCAAATTTAAGTTAAAGATGTGGTTAACGACTAAATGTGAACTAGGGTTGCAATTGAATTTGGGATTTTGATAAATAATTTAAATAGAACAATGGATTTGATTCAATGAAATAACTCATTTAAGTAACTAATTTAAAAGAATGATAATTAAATTATTTAGAATGATTGATTAAAAAATATAAAGCATGAAATGAAATATATAAAAATTTTGATAACACAATTAAACAAAAAATTGAATAATAATGTCTTTGTCCAATAATAATTTATAACATTAAAATCACCTAAATGAATTAGTAATATTTTTATAGTCTTTGTTATTCTAAAAAATATTAACTTTTAGAAATTTTATGTTTCAAAGTCTTTAAAAATTAATTTTAAAAAATTTCTGAAATGTTTTAGTTAATATAGTAATTTTAATTTTAATCAAACACTACTTCAAGACTTTATACAATTTAAAATGGTTAAAAAATCTAATAATTAAAATGAATTGAGGGTCCCCGGGATCGAACCCGGGTCGCTTATGGGGGAGATGAACGTGGTAACCAGTTGGGCAGAAGCTTTGACTTGTTTTGTTTCCACAATTAAATTTTAAAAACACCGGTTAAGAAAAACCCCCAAATCATAAGAACCCTAGTTTTGATTTGATTCCAATTGACCATCGATTCATGTTTGTTAATGGAATTGTCTGATCTTATCTAGAGAAACCCTGTTTGATGATATGCACAGAGTACATGTGACGAGGTGATCAACATAGACGTATATCGCTTGACTACCCATAAACTCCATCTGGTTACAAAGCGAATGATGAGTACATGAAGAACCAGATGGAGTTGATGGGTAGTCAAACGACATACATCTATATGTTGATGGATCACCTCGTCACAAGTAAAAAAGCTAGATTCTACCTCGGATTTCAATCAGGCATGTATGTTATACTAGCTATTCATGGCTGATTAGTTTTATTTTTTGGTGTTGTTTACCTTAACTCGTTTCGGTTAAATTTTCATGTTTAGTTTAATTGATTATGTAATGTGTGGTAGTCTTTCCTTTATCTTAAAATGAAGATGTTATTGTTATGCTTAAATATAATATCAATTACTTATTATGTTACAATTTTATTATTTGTTTTACATTAGAAAAAAACTATGAAAAATACAATTTAATAAAAACATATGTTACCACAAAAATCAGAATTTATTATAAGTTTGAAAGATGACACAGGAAATTCGGACCATATTACATTAGTAATTCAAAATGTTGCCAATATGATAAATGTTGTAGAAAATATATAAAGTAATTCAAACTTAACAAAAATTCTAAATGTCAAAAATACAGGAAGAATTATCACAAGTATTTGGACGATAATCATACGGGAAGAATATACACATTTGTGATGTCTCCAACAAATCTAAAAAAAATATTGGTTCTCATCATCATCGAATATAGGTATGTACACTTGCAGATAATAAAACAATTATAAAAAAATAGACTTATCAAATGAATGTAATAAAAAAATTATATCATATCAAACTCCCATAATGAAGGATATACTTGGTCATCCCATCATTCTACTTATTCTTCTATTAGATGCCATGTTATATGATTTTCAAGGTTGAAAATAACACGTTGGAATCATGCAAAGTTCCAAACACCCCACTTTTATCATGTATCAATGATCACAAGTCCGTTATCACAACCCCTTGGTTCTTTACAAAGATGTCACGTACTACCACCAACACAAGAAAATTTGAACTCTTAAAAATAATGTCGTCCTTGAATTTTACCCCCAAATTAAGAAAAAAAATCACATTTTTTTATTTTTATATTTGTTAATAAATATAATATATTACACTATAAAATTTAAACCAAAATTAAAAAAGAAATTGTAAATTTTTTTTTTACTTTTTGCCTATGTCAATTCAAAATTCAAGCATTTATAGTGAAACTGCAAAGTACTGTTACCAATTCACGGGTTTGTGTTTGTGTAATTGTGTTTGTGATGGGTCATTCAAAGTCTACAAAGATGCATTTGTGTTTCAATCCAAACTTCATATATATCATGGGTTTGTGTTTGTGTAACATACAAGATCTAAGTGAGTTAAACAAGAGAAATTAACCAAAAAAACTAGTATGGTAGGTTGGGAAACTCATTTGTTATATAAACCCTTCACCAGTTGTCCATACAACCGATGTGGGTCTCATACTTTGAAATGGTTTAGTCTATAATAAATGCTCGTAAAATTCCCATATATTACCTTTCTATTTTTCATGCCCTTTGCAGGTTGTAATTCGCTTGAACAAAACTGTAGACGCTTTTGTTAGGGAGTGGACTCGGAGAACAAGTTAGGTTCGGTGGCTTGGGATTGTTGTTGGCATCAAAGTCTCAAGGTGGGCTGGGAACTGATTGGATTCAGGCAGCTAACGTTGCCTTACTCTGCAAGTGGATTTGGAGATTTAAACATCATCTGCCGAACTCGCTTAGGGCCATAATTAACTTTGCTTTGTACCATGATGAAAAAAAACCAGCTAACATTTCCCCTTGATAAGAAATGTGTTAATGGCCCTTGGCATAACATCAAGAAAATAAGTTTATTTGTTTTTAAAATTTTCGAATCGTATTCCTGTGAAAGAAATAGTGAAGTTGAAAAAACACCACCTAATCTTTTTGGGTGATACGGGTATTGACCCTCTCAATTCAGAGCAAAGAAATGTTAATTGCATTGGTTTTTCCATCAAGGAGATAAGGTAACGAATAGAGTCTATCATCTTGCCGTCCAACAGTCCAAGTTCTATTGGTCAAGATGGGTTTCGATCAAGATAAACTTTTTTTGTTGGCGAATCGTGATTGATCAAATCCCATCAAAAATCACAGCACAGCTTTGGTGGGCAATGTGTTTGGAAAAAGTCTTTCAAATGGAGTAAATTGTCGTTGAGGAGGGCTGATAAGGTCCAAGACTTGCTCCAAGTTCACCCTCTTGGCTTTACACGGATGGAATGAAATAGTTGTACTATGGTATTATTCTCTTCAGTTTACGGTGTATTTGGAATGTTAGAAATAACAGATGTTCTGATAATAAACATCTTGATATAATAAATACATCGGGGAGAAATACAAGCATCCCCCTTATGGATTAATAGTTGGTGGTTGGTGTTTAGTTGGTGGTTGGTGTTTTATTATTTGGAAGGATTTTAAAATCATTCTAAGAAATTTAAGGAAATTAATTTTAATTTTTTTCTCAACCAAACACTTTAAAAATAAAATTTCAATTCCCTCTTTGATATTCATCAAAGCATGAATTAAAATTATCATCTGCCAATAACATGTTACCTCATCAATTTTCTATGATTAATTTTTCTCTTATATATAAGATTATTTGATTTTTATTCAAATTGGTTTCACTCGGTAACTAACCCCGCATAGTTTTTTGTCCCATCTTGTAGATTCTACAGGGGGTAACCCCTGTAAACATATGATGCCATAAATTACAAAAACGAATTTAAATTATTTTATGAGACGGTATTGAATGCATACATTAGTAAACTCAAGACAGCTAGTTACTAGCAACAGGCCTGTCAACATAAAAAAAAAAAAAAAAAAAAAAAAAAATAGACTATCTGAGCTATCGGTGCTCGTAAACATAAATATAAACGTCTATAATTCTAGCATACTTTGTTACAACATTTTGTCTATAAAACATTTGCACTTGTAGCTTTCATCATATCAGACTGGTATTCGACTTATAAGACTCATCATCATTTATCACGTACTTCCCTTTTCTCTGGTCTCCTCCTCAGTCTAAAATGGAGTCTCATCCCTAAGTTCAAGTTCAAGTTCAAGTTCACACAAATCATTACATCATTCCCATAACAAAACACTTGACAAATCTTATGAGAACACATACCAGTAGACCTTCTGGACAAAAACTTCAGTATCTCGTCGATAATTATTACCTACATCATCATCAAAAGTAAAGCATTACTCATGAGCAAACAAATGTTACAGTTACATTCTTAGTTTTATATATATCTGTCTGCAGAAATTGAATAAACATTAGTAAAATGAAACAACTTACAGGAAACGATAGATACAAGACAGTAACCCATTCATCCCATGATAAAGGCACCACCTGCAATGGAGAAATCAATGTTCCATTCGCATACCAAACAAAAAATATATATTATTATGAAATGAATAATAATAAAAGATAAAGAGTAGAGAACTAGAGACTTACAGAAAAAAGAACGGAAAGGGGTCGTACGTACAAAATGAGGCAGTGAAGTAACATGGTCAATCCAATAGAACCAACAAGCCATAAATTACTCCAAGGAGGTATAACACTGAAAAATGCAACTTATTAACTACTGAAAATCCTAAAACTTCAGTCCTAATAGAAATGGGAACTTATTAACTACTGAAAATCCTAAAACTTCAATCCTAATAGAAATGGGAAAAAAAGAATATAATAATACTCACACTAGGGACTGATTTTCACTGAGATTATTCAAAGCATTGAACATTTCAACAACTACAAGTACCGTCATTGCCACAGTTGAGGGGTGTCGATCGGTGAATATACTGCAAGGATATGAAGTCTCACGTGTCAAACAACTGTCGAAATTCATCTGCGCCAAACAGAGATCAATCAGGAACATGCATTTAGATTCTTGCAGTTGTAGACAATAAGAAAGATTAAAGATTACAAGTTCGCTATATGGTATCTTTGGACCGGTGTTGGAATAAATAAACCACCATATGAAACCCGCCACAGTTGCAAGTCCAACATAAGCTGCAGTAACAATCCAATTTTTTTAGTTATTCCACATTGCAATTTGCAAATAATGAAATAAAAAAATGACTACCTCCAATCACTAAATAACGAAAGAATAGCCACCCGGTCACAACAGCTTCATTAACCTGTGGTCCAAAGGTTAACATTGGCATGATGAATGCTTAATGGTATTTTAAAGGTAAGATGTGATAAAGTGTGTGTGTGTGTGTATTCAAATGTGAGCCTCTAAGATTTTGGAAGGCTTTGCCATATCATGGAGTAAGAATGTAAGATATGATGCACAAATAATTATTTAATAAAAGAATACCTTTCGAGGTTTAGCCTTCATAACATCTGAATCCTGCTTATTGAAACCAATAGCTGTAGCAGGTAGTCCATCAGTAACCAAATTTACCCATAGGAGTTGCACCTGGAAAACAGTTACTCATGTAATAATATATTGGTATGTGTCTACCCAGGCTAGATTTAGGAATGATCATTTTAGATTCATTTTTGTTTCCATCTTAGTTTACCATGAAGAGACTCTATAAAAATGAAGTTTTCTTGTATTTTAATTGTTCAAATATCAATAAAAGATTGGGAATTTAATTAATATATCATAAGTGACTAGTGATTAGAATTTCTAAAAACGAAGTTTCTTAACTTGCATTACTGAGAAAAAGTTTTCATAGTGACAATCGGAAATATAGCATGTACACTACTCATTTTTCATAATTTTTCTACTTCCCTCTTTGAGATATACAGAAACAATAGTCATCCTTCAAAAATGGCTATAATAATACAAAGAAAAAGTTATATAATATATTGGTATGTGTCTACCCAGGCTAGATTTAGGAATGATCATTTTAGATTCATTTTTGTTTCCATCTTAGTTTACCATGAAGAGACTCTATAATAATGAAGTTTTCTTGTAATATAATTGTTCAAATATCAATAAAAGATTGGGAATATAATTAATATATCATAAGTGACTAGTGATTAGAATTTCTAAAAACGAAGTTTCTTAACTTGCATTACTGAGAAAAAGTTTTCATAGTGACAATCGGAAATATAGCATGTACACTACTCATTTTTCATAATTTTTCTACTTCCCTCTGAGAGATATACAGAAACAATAGTCATCCTTCAAAAATAGCAATAATAATACAAAGAAAAAGTTATATAAAAAAACTTTCATATGAAGAATCTATATGGTATTATAAGATTTCAACTGTACAGTCTTTTTTCTTTAAGAGAAAATTGTAAAAAAAAAGGGATCAATAATGGAATAATATCAAAGAACTGGGATTAGAAGCAGCTTACAGGAACAAGGGTGTCAGGTATTCCTAGTACAGCTGCAACAAAGATACAAACCACTTCTCCTATGTTTGAAGAAATCATATATCTTATGAACTGCTTTGTGTTATTGTATATAGCTCTGCCCTCTGCAACAGCCTGTAGGAAACATTGGAAAATTTAATAGGACATTAGTGCGTGCGTATAAACTTAAGAATCTTTTTGCTTATTATTAGAAAAGTTGCTGCAAACGATAAAACAATTGACAAGCAAGAAGCTTACTGCAACAATAGTAGCAAAATTATCATCAGCCAGAACCATGTCTGAAGCACTCTGATACAATAACCCAGTCAGAGAAATGTTAGTTATTATAGTTTTTGTTCAGAAAAGGGAGCAATAACATCATTGCAACACAAATATGCTAATATTGAGCTAAAGAATTGGAATAAATTAAGTACTGATTAAAAATCATGAAATCCTAATTAGAATAGACATTGATTTATTTGATAGGAGAAGCAGAAAGATTTGTCATTTTTATTATCATACATAGAAATGAAGAAAAGGGGGTTAGATGAAGACATGTAAAAGATATCCACCCCAAAAGCAAATTTCTTTTGTGGTTTCAACTTTGAAAGAATTTCATAACACATTGGTCAATTACAACACACAGGTTGAGAATACTGAGGTAGGTAGATGATGTGCTTTAAAATTAGTGCCATAACCTTTTGCCAGTTGTAACTAACTGCCATTTATCAAGTTAAATTGCTTATCCTACAATATGTAACATATTATTTATTTATTTTAAATCTCAACTATTGGTTATAAAATAGCTCCTAGATTTTCATGCAGGTCAAACCAATTAATTACACAGCAAATTTAACAGCTGTTTCAAAGGAGTAAGGACAGCCTAGATCAGATTCCCATGAGTCCTCATAATAAAACAATATATCTCAAACACCATTTTGAAGTCCCTCAGTTTTATTCACAAGCAATGGGGTCTCATTATAATACTAGAAGTCTAGAACAAAGAACTAGTGGGTCAGCCTGATGCCCTGACCTAACCCAAACCAGTATGAACCGATTACAAAATGATTTGTTTTGACCCAAACCCATTTTGACCCGTTACCTTGGCAACTGCTGTTCCTGATCCCATGGCGATTCCTATATCAGCCTTCTTTAATGCGGGTGCATCATTCACCCCGTCTCCAGTCATGGCAACCTTCAAAGGAAATCCAGGATCATTTGTGCAACAATAATATATAGAAAGTCTAATAGAGTAATAGTAGGGTAGTAAAATTAAAAAATTATGAGGCATCAAATCTTATCCAGCTTGTGAGAACAAAAAATACATAGAGATCACCTAACTTGCAATTCATGGACTTACCACTTCATTTTGGTGTTGCAGTGCTTCCACCAACATTTTCTTGTGAGATGGCTCAACCCTGAAGTTTACAATGTTAAGAAGAATGCCCCAATTCATGTTTATGGGGAATGCATGTGGGAATGGAAAAATATATTGTATTTAGTTGGATAGTATATAGATGCTTACGTGTACTCTACATGTCCTAATGCATATTTTGAATTTTGGTTAAGTTTAAAAGAAAGAAAGAAATTTTAGATAACTTTCATGAAATAAATCATGAATCCATTACAAGAAATCATCTAAGGGTATAATAGTCAGTCACTTCCACAGAATCCATTATACCTGGTAAAAAGTGTCATCTGTTGCAGTGCGGTTGTTTTTTCGGAAGCTGGAAGCTCTTCAAACTCGGAAGCAGTGAATGAGCGCCCCCCAAAATCTTCCAAGTGATCAAAAGCACCTATTTTTCGGCACAATGATTCTGCAGTAGTCTGGAAGTTCCATCTCCCATTACAATTATAATTACTTTATGATTCTGAGAACAAAAAAGTTATTTGGTTACCTTGTTATCCCCAGTCACAACCATAACACGTATGCCAGCTGTCATGCATGCAAGGATAGCATTTCTTACTTCCTCTCTTGGTGGATCAAGCATTCCAACCTATAAATATCAGAGGGTGAGATAAACCATATAAGCAACCACAAATGAATCGGTTTATCGAAAAAAGATATTGGGAAAAAAACAAAAAATACAAATACACCATCAAACATAAGACAATAGATACAGCAGCAATTTTAGTTCTAACATTCAATAAAGAAATACAACAGTTCAAATATTTGTTTTTGTTTTCTTTTTCAAAGCCATTCCCAATTTTCTCAGAACATTGATTGTTATTTTGTCTCTATTTTCAATAAATAATTGATGGTTATTTAGAAACAACATGTTTCTGCTTATATTTCTTATTCGAACAAAACACCACTCAAGATAGATAAACACCTATTGTGATGAAGAGCCATCTTTTGTCAAAAAAGGAAATAAACGCTAATCTATGATCACAGATTGTGATAAAGATTTGACTACGTAACAGATATTGTTCTGGAAAGAAAGCATACCAACCCAATAAATGTAAGGTCTTTTTCATCATCTAAGGAAATATTCTGATGACCTGGGGGCATCCTTTTTAAGGCAAGTGCAAGACATCTTAAGGTATCCTTTCCAGCAAAGCTGAAACACAAAGAATATAACTTAGACATAAGGATTAGAAGAGCATTCTCTGTGGCATTTATGATTTAAAATAATGACTAAAAGGGAGCATAAGACAGCTTAATGCGTTAATATGGGCTTGCAAAAGTTCCTAGATATTTCTTAAATGTTTAACTTTTAACACATTAAGTCCAGTGGAAAACATATAAATGAAAAATAGTCAACCTAGCAAATCTTGATTCAAGCTCAGCCCTAATATTTGCAGTTAGAGGAACAGTAGAACCATCATTGTTGCAAAGAATACTTGTGCATTTAGAAAGTATACTCTCTGGAGCACCTTTGGAGAACATAATCTCAATCTGTTTTCGACTACAAAGAACACTCATCATCTTGCGATCACGAGAAAATTCCAAAAGAGATATCTGCATGCATTAAAATTCCAAGCACATATTAATAAAAAATATGGTACACATAATTTCGTAACCTAAGAATATAATATGTAAGAAGTGACATCACAAAAAATCTAAACCTTTTTGAACTGGTTCTCCCAATAATGATTACAGTAAGATGCCCGTTCATGCTTAGTCAACATATTCAGAGCAGAAGGCATAGAGTCAAAACCAGGAAGACCAACCTGATAACATCGGTCAAACAAAGTCAGATTTAAGAAAAATAACTGCCAGCCAATTAGTATCATAGATATTGAGCAACCTTTTCTGCTAGTATACGAAGAGCAACTTCTGTTGACTCGCCAATTTTTTCATAATTTTTCTTGTCAGGATTGTATTGAATAACTGACTCATTGCAGAGAGCAGAACACATTGCAATGTGAAGGAGACAAGGAAATTGAGCAGGAAAATCAAGCTGCAAAAGTTCAAAAAAAACTATGATATTAATATCATAGTTAATATAAGTATTTATTTATGCATTATTAGCAAAAAAAATCTGAGATGGCAGAGGAAGGTTAAGCACGAAAAAGGAAAAAAAGAACCAAAAACAGGACGTGCATTTTTCAAAGAAAATTGTTACCTGCTGTCCCATGCCATCATAAATAGAACCTTCTGGTGCATAGGTGGTACCACTAACACTGTACTCAGCGACAGCAACTCCATGGCTGGCAGATTGAAGCACACAAATCTTGAAAAATAAAAACAAAACAAAAAGAATTGATACTTTTGCAATTCAATATTGTTACAGAAGTTTAAAGGCATCTATGTGGCATGTTAATCATCAAAGAACAAAAAAATAAGCACGGACATCTAATATAGTTCCGAAGGTTCAGTGATATTTGTGCATCATCAAAAAGATCAACAAAAGAAGTAGGATTCGAGAAACAGATTAGAAATAGAAATAGAACTCACTTTAGAAATTGACATCATATTAGTAGTCAGAGTACCAGTTTTGTCACTGCAAATCACTGTTGTACATCCCAACGTCTCTACAGAAGGCAATGATCTCACAATGGCATTCAAACGAGCCATTCTTTTTGTTCCAAGAGCCAAACAACTGTTAAGTACATATAAATATATAATTCACAAAAATAGTAATAATGACTATTTTGTCAAAACTAGAGTTGCAGATCAAATAACTTAAAATTCTTGAGCTCACAATACAAATCCATTGGTCGTTGCTGGTTAAGTTTACTATATATGCATAAAAGCAAAGCACTCACGTTGTAACAACAGCTGGAAGACCTTCTGGAATTGCAGCAACGGCAAGGGCAACTGCAATCTAGTCAGGTAAGATAAATTATTTCAGGTAATATGTTCAAAAGAAGTATGTGTACCAAGTTAAATTATTTCAGGTAATATGTTGAAAATAAGTATGTGTAACAAGTTCTAAGAACCAAAAAGGCTATGATGTTTTCTTTGTAGTTCGTGGATAATCAATTTCATACAAACTGAAGTAGAAATGATATAGTAAAAGAGTATCACCAAGTTACCCCACCTTTTAACCTAATTTGAGAGACTTGTCCTCTCATTTAATAAGGTTCTTAGCACTTGTCTGTTGTCACTAAAATGTATCTTATCTATTTATTTGTTGAATAAACAGAACTTGTGAAACACTCAAACATCTGATTACATGTGATTGGTACAGCTACAAGTACAAACAGCAAAAAGCACATCCAGATTATGTATCCTAAGTCCATTTTGTTACTTGCTGGGTGTCTGATTCTGATTACTTAATGTCACATCATAACTTCCAAAATGCACATGTAAACACCCACCTTAAATAGTTAAATAAAAAAGAATAAAATAAAATTAACAGCAATTCCTTTTAACCAGGAAAATATTCGCCAAACCTGCACACGTAGAAATTTGAACCCACAACCATTTGGTTGGGGAGCACACCTTTTACCAGCACATATTTCAATTGTTGGTGTGTTGTGTCAATGACCTGCCAGCTTGGGCCTTGGTGCATTTGTGGTCATTAGTTGTCCATCTTAAATCATAATTAGTTTGGTTTTCTGGCTAAAAGCTATTAACTGGAGAAGGCTTGATCGCTATCAAACTTTTTCTTTCTCTAATTTAGACATACAGCAGCAACTCAAACCAAAGCGTTGACTAGTACAGAAACACAACCGGATGTGAAGTCCAAAACTTATTTATGACATTATCAACCAAAATTTCCCAGAAAAGAACAAAAACCTTAAAATACAGAATAAATCCATGTAAACATAACTTGCTAACACAAATTACACATTAAATGGTAAAGAACATATATGCAGATATTTACCTTGAAGTAATGAACAGCACCTTGAAAAAAGCCTCCGTGTACAGGATCACGGAAATGGCCAATATTAACAATCCACACCAATATACAAATACCAGCTATGACCTAAGAGGAGAGAAGTCTCAGTTTCGCTTTTCAATGTATTTTAAAGAGTAAGTTAGATGATGCTATGCAAAAGAATATTACAAGGCTTCTTTTTAAATTTCAAGACGATATGTTAACAATCATAATAAAATGTGTATATATTACCAAGGAACCTCCATATATGCTTCTCAAGGCGTCCCTTTGTAGTTCCCAGGGCTGAAAATTCTATTTTCCATTTCAAGTTCTTTTGAAGTTGTTGACTAACCCAGATGAACATAGATGTGGCAATTTTTATCACTTACTTATAAATGAATTATGTTTTATCTCTACAAGCAAAATTAGAAAAAATACTTAAAATTTAAACAGCTTGATTATCACTAAAGTGTGCTTATAATGCATAAAGCATTTAAAATAACTTTAATAAAAAAATTAGATTATTATTGTGATCGTATTTTACATACAATTTATTTTTAAAATATTTGGGGAAAAATGTCACATCCTAACCTAACCCATACAAAATATTTTGACCTGATATATATCCAAGCACCGGCTCATTTTGCCACCTCTATGGATGTATTGGATAGACAAAATGTATAGCAAAAGGTAACAGAACAAACACAGAAAGTCTTTAACCTTGGCCAAAAAAGTACCAAATTCATCAAGCTTCCTTTTGAGTGGTGTTGCTTCCTGGATCCAAATGCAACTAAATATTAGTCTTAGATGATGCAACAAAAGAAGGCTTGGATATCTATATATATATATATATATATATATATATATATATACACATGTACATATATGTGTGAGTGGGTTGGTGTGTATGGGTGGCTTTGACAAGAACCACTAATTATTTGAGAACTATTAGGAACCACTTTATTCACAGGTGAATATAATGTTTGTCGAACGGATCAAAAATTAACGACTCATGAATACACGTATGCGGTGTTTGCTATTCAATATTATAGTGTATTCATTAGTGTATACAAGTGAATAAAACGGTTCCTAAATATTTAGTCGTTCTCATTTGCACCCACCACTGTGTATACAATACATACACATACATACATGATACATATACATGATATGAATCTTACGTCCTCAGTTTTCAACATAGAATCACGTATGCTACCCATTGCGGTATTAGAACCAACTCCAACCACAACAGCTCTTGCTCTACCAGCAACTACTACTGTTCCCTGTGCATGGCATCATCAATTCATCAATCTCTCATAGGACAATAAAAAGTCAAAAAACAATTTATTAATGAACTTCTGGGCTATCTCTCATGAAAATACATGTTAGAAAGCATGAGAAAAAGACAACTCAGAATATATTGAGCTAATAGAAAAGCATTTGCCTCTCAGTTTACACCTCAATTATAAATAAAAATTGTATCTTGTGTTGTCTATAAAAAAGAACAGATTGTCAACTATGTGATAGGTCCAGTTATAACTGTGTCAAACTCATACCGAAAAGAGGATATTGGTTTTGTCTTGGTACACTGCATTAGTCGTTATCGTCGACTCGAGCTCTTTTTCCACAGAAGAACTCTCCCCTGTTTTCAAAGTTAGATAGGTATAAGGTTTATTAGTTTCTCTATAAACAAGCATGGTAAGAAAAATAATAAAAAAATGTACAAAGGGATGACGAGTGAATCATACCACCAAGAGACAAAGCAATATAGCAACAGAAGTTTATAGAAAGTATTATGGTAATGGTAGTAATTCTATTACAAAATACTCTAAAATAAAAGTGAGGTGTCTTTTCAACATATGTTGTAACTAGAGTTGTCGTTTTCATGTAAAAAGCTGGCAATATGAGAGGTTCAAATAAAGGGTCAAAAACTGGTAATTCCGAACTGAGTAACATTGGATGGTTTGACCCAAAACACTATTTGTCCAAAACTTATTTAAACAAATTGGGGTCTCAAATACAATTACAAAAAATATGTTTTTTCAACAACTAAAAAGTTTTGAATAAACTGACTTTAAAAGGTTTCGTGCACTAAAAAATCACTTTAGGTGACTTTTCAACCCAATCGACATGTTGCATTTGAAGCTAAATTATATCCTTTTGACCCGTTGGATATAAAACATACTTGAATTAACCCAATCATAGATGAATGGGTCAAAAATGCCAACTCTAATCTCATACCATAGTTGCAGTCATTACTCATTACTGTTTCTTTCAGTTAGGATTGTTACTAACTGACCATACCTTCTAACATACAAAATGTAGTAAATATTTTGAACAGGTTTCCGTTACCACATACCAACAGTTTTCAGCTTAATCAAGTAATATAATTTAATAGACCAAGTTAACTTGAATAGAGTACATCAATGATGATCAAGTTAATAATAGAAAGCTTGAATTAGAGCACCACAAAAGAATTTTATTTCCTTGTTAATGATATCATACAACAACGAATGACATGTAAGACAATCAACAACAAAATCATAGTGACAAGGTTGTTAAAAACTTAAGATATCAATCAATGATAATCATCACAAACTGATAAAAGTAAAGAGTATACCTGTAAGAATTGCTTGATCAACACGTAGTTGATCACTTAAAATCTCAACCATTCTCAGGTCTGCTGGAATTTTGCAACCGACTGTTCATTGCAGAACCCACAAGAAAAATATATATACACTTTATCAATTGATGGCATTGTGGATTTTGAAGGTACATTTTACGAGTTAAGCCTCCTTGAGGGTGAAAAAACAAACCTACCACTCACTTCTACAATATCCCCTGGAACTAGCTCGGTTGCAGGAAGAATGGAGAAGCAACCTGCAAATGGAAGATAATGATAAGAACTGAAAACTAAAAGTAAAAGAAAATTGTGTGGTACATCATATAGAAATGGTAGCATCGAATATTTACCATTACGCATGACTGTTGCAACATCTGCTTGATAGGCACGCAACTCCTGCAACAAGTAGAAAAGGAAAAAAGCCAATTTAGCTACAAAAATAAACAAATTATTCCAGATTAGATAAGGTATGCTAGTAACGCTACCGAAAAAAAAAACCTTTCAAAGAACACAAAAGATATTAGTGCATGTTATGGCCGAAAGTTCCACAACAATTAGAGACTGAGAGTAACACACAAGAAACATCTAAATTAAAGTAGATTTAGCTAATAAATTCCATTTTTAATGATATGAAGTCATTGCCATACAATCTCAACGTATGTTATCTCAAAATTGCCTACATCCTACCTCCAAAGCCTTTTCAGCATTTGTTTCTGTAATTACTCCTACAGCAGCATTTGCAGCCAATATCATTAGGATAACCTGGAAGCCAGAATGATATAGAGTTATTAGTAAGCCATAAAGACTCAAAAAAGTTCCAAAAAAACATGCTGAATATAAAGATATATGTACAATAAAACTACTGTAAATCACATTCCAATTGTTACAACAAAAAAACATTTAAATAATTAATGCCAGCTGTGCCATGCCTGGCCATTTTGCATTATATAGGATTGAACTTACAGCCAAGTGAACCATATACATATATTATATATACGCAAATCTGTAAACTTTAATCAGAATGATAGAAGCTAAGGGCTTTCAGCTGAGAAACAAAGTAGTGTTTGTTTTACACAGAATATTCACATTAGTCCCAAATAACTGAAAAGCTCAAAGTGACTGGAGCTGGGAATAACATAACTAAGGATTGCCATAAAACATGATCTTTAAAGTCAAATCCACTCTAATTACATGACGCAATCTTTAAAACATCTTTACTGCAGGATTTCATTTACAAACCAAGAATCAACAGAATACAATAGCATGCATCTACTAGTTGCTGGAACTTCACTAAACTGAGCCTTTTTCACTAAATATATCTTTAAGTCCCAGAAAAGTATATCTAACTCATATACCAACATGCATCTTTAAATTCAGAAAATAGGTCACAACAGGAATACACCAATAAGGTTGAGTAATCCACAGAGAATAAATACATCAGACTTCATCTAAACATAATAAAGTGTATCTTACAGAAGGCTCCAGAAAAGCTGTTAAGCCTGTTTCTCCATTAACCAGTGCCAAAAGAAAAGAAACAATAGCGGCAGCTATCAATATCTTAACAAGCAAGTCATCAAATTGCTTAAGAACCAATTTCCAAAAAGGAGTGCCTGTATTCAGTGAGATACAGTTACACATTGAAAAATTAATCATCAAAAATGCACTTAGGTACAGAATGAAGGTTAGTTACACTCACTTTCTTCTTGGGGCAAAACTGCATCAAAAAGAACAACTTGTTAGAATATTGTAAATTGGCATACAATTACCGCTGACAACATATCTTAATGAATATATTTAACCTTGAATCACTATATCCCGAATGTTATTATTTCTCAAAACTATGGATCTCATTAAAAGCTTTAATTGTACTCCCATATAGACTGTATTTTATAGCTGTACTTTCCATACACCATAATTTAAGAAAAAAATTATGTATATGTAGTCCTGTGTTTACTGTTCAAAAATAAATAATAATACAATACACAAACATAAAAGAGATTAAATGAAAATTTAACAATAGACAAGCTAAGCACAAGCCCAGCTCAAGCTTGTAAAATTACTAACAAGCCAGCTCGAAATCAAGCTCGGGCTCCTGCCCGGCTCATTACACCACTAGTTTTGTTGGGTTCTCATTGTCACTGGATGTTCTTATACTATATTATACCCATATGTTTCTATACCAAGACCAGTATAGACAATTATCCAGTTATATATACTACGTATCTCATTGCATAAAAAATCTATTTCCTCTGGTTTTTAACTATCACATCTTGCTCCGTTTATATAAAAAGCTTTAAAAAACAATGATGTTCTTCCTGATCAATCACACACAAATCCAAGTATTAAAATTTCAATCACAACTTAACAGCGCTGCATAATCAAAACAGAAAACATACCATTTCTACCATAAATGCGAGCATGCCTTGTCACCTAAATCCAATTTCAAAAGCATGAATTCTTACGTCTAAATCATACTGAAAATCAAAACCAGACCACAGCAAACCACGCAATCGAAATACGATCACCGACTACGATGGCATACCTGTATATCCGTGAGACCTTTAGCAGGATCCACTCCGAAGAAATCCAACACCTGCATATTGAAAACAACATAAGAACTGCAATTACATTGTGCTAGCGAACGCAATTAGATGTTGTTCAGCTAACAGTGATGGAATGATATATGCATGATGTTATGATTTGGGGGAAGTAGTTTGGAGTTGAGAGAAGATGATGGAATCGAATGATACCTCGGGAACAGATCTAGCGAATGCGTCCTCCATTGGTGAGAGGACGTATGATGATCGAATCAAGTAGGATTATTGTTGTTTGGGGTTGAAATGAGTTTTAGTGTGAGTTCAAGATCTAGTAGTACACGCACTTCTTCGGGTGTGGGGAAGACGTTACGAGCAAGCGACGTGGTGATCCCGATTGGCGCTAGGGTTTTTGTAAGTTTCTACTTTCTATTGCAAGTGAGAGGAGTTTACTTTTTTTAATTTCTTTCTTAAGATAACTCATACACGAAAGCATTATCCTGTTAATTAATTCATTTAACGGATTGTTTTTGAAATTTGTTTATATTTCATCTTTTGTTTTTTAGATTGAAAATTTACAGATTTTGTTTTATGGTTTGAGAGTCGTGTGGTGGTGAAGATGGGTGGTGTGTGGTGGAACATTGATAGAGATGGGGTGTGTCGTGTGGTGGCAAAGATGGTGGTGTGTGGTGGTGAAGGTGGTGGCGGAGTAGTGATTGTTGAGATGGGGTTGAATGATGAAGAAGAAGGATAAAATTACGGGTGTTCGTTTGATCGAATAACGAATTATTCGGATTTGAAAGCTTCATGATCCTATCATAATAGAAATATCTATATTCGATCCGGATTTATCTGAAGCATCTACCCAAATTCAATTCCTATCGGATTCAAATATATCCAAATAATCTGAATAATCCTAATAAAACAAACAATAGTTTTTCTATTATTGTTCCCGTTTATTTCTGGAAAACTTTTTATTCTTAACATTTTTATAAGTTTAAAATCACAATAAAATATATAAAACCAGAAAATACAATTTGACTTGAACGTGAATTGAAATATAATAGGTAATGGTATAGAACCCAAAGATTAAAATCTCTAATTTAGAACAATAATCAATTATTATATAATTGTTTAGAATTGGAGGACTAAAATGTGTCAACATTCTTAAGTAATGAGTTAAAAAACATAATAGCCTAATAGGTAATTGAGTAATGAGTATTAGGCTATAAACATAATTGAATTCTTATTCGGATTAATCGAATATTCGAATAATCCAAATAACCCAAATGAAAAAATTATGATATCAAAAATCTGAACAAGGAATCCGGATTAGGATACGATATGATCTGAATATCCGAATAAGGATTCAGATCTGTGTTATTCGAATTTGAATACGGATCGGATTTCGGATATTTTTAATATCGGTTTTTTAACACCCCTAGGCGAAATTATCATTTTATAGATACTTAACAGAATAAATTAACAATAGTTTGACAAGGGATGAAACGTATTACGTTTTTTCAAACCTTAGGACTAAACTTGTGATTTTATCTCGGGCACGAAACGTGAAATTTGAGCAAATCTTAGGGACGATGCTTGTAATTTACTCTAATTTATATTAAGTTATTATAGGTAGATCTCTTGATTTGAATGGGAGGGCATCACTACTTCAACTCTAATGGTTTTACCAAAAACAAACACACACCCCTCTTCTTTTATACCAATAGACAAAACTCTTATGTTGAGACTTTGTTCACATTTTGGTTTTAATATGTTATATATTGGTATTTACATCGTTAAAAAAACCAAATCAAAACATTGATTAAAATGAGTTCGTTGAAAAGGCTAGTACATAAATGTTACAGTGACGGTTACTACAAAAGAACAAGGCAAAGTTATATACAAGTCGAACAAGGATTTTATGTCATTGAAGAACGACAATAAGTATGTTAAAGAACTGAAAAATGTTATTTATATAAGAGGGATCCGATTCAAGAAAGCAAAAAATAGGTCATGATAGGAACTTGGAAAATAGTGTTTTAAGAGGTGATAACATCTTCATTTGACCAAATGGCAACTCTCATGTCAGCTACTAAAACAAATAAACATTTTTATTATCAAAAAAACTTTCTCTAACCTCAATATATTCAAAATGGAACCTTTTTGATACGGATCCAATCCTACCAGAAGAAGACCCGCCGGGCTTGCAACTAACAGGCGTCCAAAGTGGCTAGGACCGCCCCAAACTTGCGATTCATTCCAACCAAATAAAGAGAGTTTATTTTCTTCAGTATCTTTTATATTTTTGTGGAGATTGTGATTTATTTATTTCCTTAAATGTCGTTGGTTGTTTTCCCATTTAAAAGGCATTGTAATCTCTTTGGTTGGATAGAAAAAAATAAGAGAAAAAGTCTTATTGATAGTCTCTCTCGTTATTCTCCGGTTGGCCGGAATTTAACATTCGTCGAAGACGACTTGGTTGGCCAAGCGTCATCGCCGCTAGGGTTTTTACCTAGGTATTTGGTTTTCCGCTTATACGAATCCGTATCACTTTTGTCGAGAATAATAGCACAGTTTCACTTGCTAAAAAGTGGTTCAATGAAGAGATCAAAAGAGAGTTTGATTGAACAAATGTTCTTGAATTTGTAATTTTGAATCTCAGAATTTGAAGTAAAGCCAATGATATTAGTTATGAGATGATCGGTGATTTCAAAGCTTCAAAGTTATATAGAGATGTCATGGGGTATTGTCGTTATGATATTAGGAAGTTGAGAAGAAATTCATGTTGTTTTTTTATGACGGGAATGTAAACAAGCATGGACAGATTAAGTTGAGATTCTCAAAGGTAGGGTGGTTTAGGTTGGGCAAGAAACAAAGTTTTATTTTTATAAAAGTTTACATTGATCATCCAAAAAAATTTAACAATTTTTTTTTAATTTCATCTAGTGTAATAAACGTAAAGCAACACACACCCCTTATACGTCTGGCATATTAATTGAGGATAATTGACGAAACATGCAAGTAGGCATACATGTGACATCCGTCACCAAAGGTCCGTCTATTGACGTATTTCCGTCATCTTTTCGTTAATCGGTCATTCCTCACCTTCATGAACTACTTATGTGGTGCTTATGCCCTTGTCATTGCATTACTGTCATTTAAAAACCTTTACCCATATTACTATCATCACCATAAAATACACCATTATATATATATTATTATTATAAATAAAACCATTTTCAAGTTTCAAAAACCATTAATTTCATTTTTGTCATTAATATAACGAGTCTAATTAATTTCGTTTTCAACCGAAACAAATTTGGAAACCCGAGGGCTAAGATCGGGGACTAAACGTGACATTTTGTGAAACTAGGGCTGGGTATAAATACCCCTTTACCAACCCTAGTCTCCATTTCTTCT
>BJCM01012300.1:0-13857 GCA_018326385.1 Flaveria bidentis
TATATATATTAGGAAGAGGAAATATATAATTAATTTCCAGATTTGAAAAATATGTAATTAATGATATTAGTAAAGGAAAATATATACATGTCCGTTGTTTTTATATTTGAAAGTAACTTTAGTTATATTAATTCGTAAATTGTTTGTGTTAAAATTTTAATATGATAAGAATGCTCTTGATTATAATGTATTTATATAACTATATATATAAAATAAAAAATATAAACAATAAAGGATTTATTAATGATCGGTTTGGTTTGCACATCTCAATTGCAAGTTTCAAACAGAATTGAGACGCTATACCGTCAAACCATGAAAGTTGCCATACCATTTGGATCTATAAATCGGCCAGCTCACTTGCTTTAATGAATCGTTTAATTGGTTTCAATGATATTTTTTAAACATGCTAATTATCATTTTTCATATTATTTATGTCTTGCTATATAATGTACATATTCAATTAATAAATGGGTAAATGTTTTAGGGAAAAACCACAAACAATTAATCTAATAAAAAAATTATTTGTTGGCATGTCAAGTGAAGATTGAATATGCCCTTAGCTATACAAGCTTAGACAAAGTCGGTATAAAATTAAAAATTATATTTATTTATGTGCGTTACTAGATAAAAGTAGTATCATAGCTTGAGAGGGTAAGTCATAAGTGTTAACAAAGATCATATATTTATTTTAAGTGTTGACATCTTAAAATGATCAACCATTGGATTTAGGACCGGTCTACTACAAAAACAGGTATAGGGTTTGTGATTTCAAATTATACCGAGTTTAGACAACAACGTTAACTTTTTAACTTCTCAATTAAGTTCAAGGAAATTTCATTATTTTCATATCAAAAGAATTAATTATATAACTTATGTAAGCGACCGTTTGTGTACTTTACTTAACATAATATATTTATACATAATCATAAATTTGGTTTGGACCACCAGTTAGCCACGCCACCAACGCTAAAGTCTCAGTTATTGTTATTGTTGTTATTACTACTGCTACTACTACTCCTACTCTTACTATTATTAATGCTCCCACGGTAGTTGTGGCCGCTATATATATCGTTATACATAAAAAGTAAAATTATAATTACTTATAAAGTTATTTATAAAAATATATAAATAAAGTAATTATAAAATAAATGACTCAAACCCATGCAAGCTCGAGCTAGAAAATTTTCTTACAATCCAAGCCCAAGCTTCATAAAAAAAGTTCTAAACCAGGGGAGCTCGAACTCTCGTTAGTCAAAATAAGCAGGTCACAAGTCTAGTTGATCGAGTTCGAGCTCGGCTCAGCTCTGCTCGTTTACACCATTATTATTTGTCTAATTAACTCCGACTACCACCACCATTTCCTATGCGACCTCTAGCTCCCTTGTTACTACCACCTCTACCTCTCTTATGTTCGGCACCACATACACCACCTTCCTTTGACCATTAGAAGCACCGAGACTTTTTGTTTGCCCTTTGTGGTTTATTTTGTGCTCACCAAATATTAGTGGTTTAGAGTTTTAAGAAAGACGTGTCATCATTAAAGCTTCGGACGAGTTTAGAGAGAGAGACATGTAGATAGACAGACAGACAAACAAACAAACAAACAATGATGCTTGAAGGCATGGAGGTGGTGGTGTCTGATGCGACGGCGGCACTTATGCTTTGTGCGATGAGGTGGCATGGTGTCGTGTGGTGCTTAATGTTGTGGTGGTGATTTGGTTCAAAATTGTGTAACTAACTTATTTATGCTCTTACGATACGATGTATTTACGCACTTTGTTACGCGCATTGCGGCAATGACACTAAGTTAATAAAAGACAAGTCTGAAGTTGTTCTTGCTTGGTCTTGAAAATCGTATATAATGATCACAATGTTCATTTAATCGGTATTGGTTTTATTTTACACGTTATCAGCATGTTATCGTTAGTAGGTATCATCTAAGATACCCAAATAATTACCCCATTTTGAAAACAATTTTGTTTTTAACAAAATTTACACTAGAATGTATAGAAAAATAATTAAACAAGATCACAGATTAGGTTCTTGTTTAATTTAACGAACGGAAGTTATTTGTGAAAAATCATATTAAAAAATAATGAGTTAAAAGCAAATATTGTACATAATGAGAGGATAAACTCTAGGCTTTAAAAGAGATAGAAATTGAAATTTTTGTGAGGTTGATGGAGCCACCAACGTTAAAAATTGTGTTGTATTATAGTTTAATAAATACGTGTGTCTTGCAGAATTATAGTTTTTAAGTCATATATCTGTTGCGTTTAATATTCCTTTAATTGAATAAATTACACATATGGTTCCTTGATATAGATGATTATATAAATTCTATTTTTTGAAAAATTCAAAGGAAAATTTAGTCATTTCATTCTAATTTAAAATATATTTAACAGGCGTCTGTCTTAACACTCAAATTCATTACAAAGAATAAAATTTAAACTATTACATTCTTACTTAGTATCCAAACCTATTTTTTTAATCAAATCATGAGTACCATTTGCGTAGATAACTCTATAATATAACATGACATGAAATATGATACGATGCGATATAACATAACGTAATATGACATAACAATACACAATATGACATAACATTACATAATATGATATAATCAATGTTGCCTTCTATAAATACCATGTAATGCATGTAATCCCTAGAAATTAAATATCCGAAACAAGAAAGAATCATAAACAAGTTCAACCTAATGGCAAATCCCGTCAATTCAAAAGAGTGGCTACTCATTTTCATGATCTTCTTTGTGTTTTGCATCACCTCCGATGCGAGTCAGGCTGTGCATGAAGACCGTTCTAGTCAACTTTTGATGCGTAAGTTAGGAATGAAAGCGTCTGATCTTGAATATTATAAGACAATGTCGTTTGGTGTGACCCCTTGTAGAGTTGTACCAGGAGGCCCATCTAGTCATCATCATTTTGTTAAATCATCAGTGGGTCACTAGCTTTATAACGATCGAATGTGTTCTGTTGTTTGAAGTTAATAAATTCCAATAATAAAGATTTCTCACGAGATCCATATATGTTATTGTTTTAATTTCCATTGGTTTTTATTTGATTTGTGAATGTTGCGTCTATTTCAAAGTGACTGACTTGTTTGTCGCTTTGTAGCAAGTTTTAAGGTTATCTTCTCACATGAAGAATGGATTCAAGCCCAATACTTCATTTATGAGTAAAAGCTTATTGTTAAGAAACACAACGTGTGCAATGTTAGGTCTTCAATCCAACAAATAAATTAATAAAATTAAGCCTACTATCTCTTAGGGTGTAGGATGTGGATTAGATGAGGGGCATGAAGAGTGTGACACAACAATCGAGGGGCAATGACACACCACAATGCACAACAAATTGATGAGTTGCGACCCTAGCGACGTTATTGTGCCATGAAAGGCTTAAATCTGGTCGAGTTTTAGTTAATGAGACAATCATAAAAAATGGACGAAAACACATTTGCCCAAACAAACAAATATATATATATATATCAATACAAGATAGCTCAATTGCCCATATTGATATTGATCACAATACACAACAAATTGATGGGTTGCGACCCTAGCGACGTTATTGTGGCATGAAGGGCTTAAATCTGGCTGAGTTTTAGTTAATGAGACAATCATAAAAAATGGACGAAAACACATTTGCCCAAACAAACAAATATATATATATATATCAATACAAGATAGCTCAATTGCCCATATTGATATTGATCACAATGTGACTGAAGTTGACATAGATGTTGTACATCCATTGGTTCACCCGCCGAGGAGAAATAACAAAGGAAAACGATGTGACACCCTACACATATCCCACATCGGCCGTGGACCAAAAGAGATTTCTGGTTTATAAGGAATGTCTGGCCTCTAACATCAGCATGTTTTGGGCGTATTGGGATGAGAGGAGAACTCTATAGTTAAGCGTTTTCAGGTGGGAGCAATCTAGGGATGAGTGACGTTCCTGGAAAGTTTTCACCTGGGCAACCAAAAGCAATCCTGTGAGCTTCTCGTGGGCAAATCGGACAATATTATTGGTGTGAGGGTCCGGGTGTTACAGAATGGTATCAGAGCCACTCCTATGTCGTTTGGGATGTGGGACATACCTCACCAAGGATGGTGACTTCTCGGGCTCATCGAGGACGATGAGCCCAAACAGGGGGTGCTTGTGACACCCTACACATATCCCACATCGGACGTGGACAGAAGAGATTCTTGGTTCATAAGAAATGTCTGACCTCTAACATCAACAACGCGTTTTGGGCGTATTGGTTGTGGATGAGAGGAGAACTCCACAGTTAAGCGTGTTCACCTGGGCAACCAAAAACAAACCCATAAATTCCTCGTGGGCAAATCGAACAATATTATTGGTGTGAGAGTCAGGGCATTACAAACGACCCTCAACATGTACAAGAAAATCAATATTTAGATAGAGTGTTGAAAAATTAACATTAAGTATGAGCACACTCTCTCTTTTGAAAAAAATGGAGCAATTGATTAACTGAAAATTACAAAAACTTGATATGAGAAGTCTGAAAATTTAATTTGTCAAGATTATGGGAATAATTGGTTTTATGTTTTTAAATTTTAATTTTTAGGTGTGTGGTTTTATTTTTAAGTTAGAAATTTTGATGTTTAGTTGTGCATTTTTATTTTTGTTATTTACTAACAAATTATATTAAACATAAATATTAAAATACATTAAGTATACCTAATCATTGATCACTTCTCATCTTGCCCACAACACATGTTAAACAAATTACATTTCATTCAAATTTTATAAAACAGATGTCTGCCTTAACATGAAAAGTTCATTACAAAAATGAAAACACAAACCTATTACTATTTTACTTAGTATGCAAACTTATTACTTTTACCAAATCACGTGGACCTTTTGTGTAAATAACGCTATAAAATAACACGATGTGATTTATTACACAATGGCACAATACGATATAGCATAGTATAACATAACAGAACATAACATAGCATAACACAATATAACATTACATTACATTGTATGATATATCAATGTCTTCTTCTATAAATACCATGTATATGCATGCAATCTCTAGAATTGCAATATCCAAAACAAGAAAGATTCACGAACAAGCTCAAACCTAATGGCAAATACTGTTAGTTCAAAAGAGTGGCTTCTATTTTCATGATCTTCTTTGTGTTTTGCATCACCTCTAATGCCAGTCAAGCAATGCATAATGATCGTTCTAGTCAACTTTTGATGCCTTAAGCTAGAGATGAAAGTGACTGAACTTGAATATTATAAGAATAGGTCACTTGATGTGACCTCAATAGAGTTGTACCAAGTGGTACATCTGATGAACATAATTTTGCTATATCATCAGTGGTCACCAACTTTAGAATGATCAAATGTGTTTTGTTATCTGAAGTAAATAATTTTCAATAATAAAGACTTCTTGCGAGATCTATACATGTTACTGTTTTAATCTTCATTAGTTTTGATTTGATGTATGAATG
The DNA here is from genome assembly GCA_018326385.1 of Flaveria bidentis. Lineage (NCBI taxonomy): Eukaryota > Viridiplantae > Streptophyta > Magnoliopsida > Asterales > Asteraceae > Flaveria > Flaveria bidentis. The sequence goes on from BJCM01012300.1 coordinate 5,513, forward strand.
TTGCCTCTATTTCAAAGGGACGACTTGTTTGTCACTTTGTAGCAAGTTTTAAGGTTATCTTCTCCAATGAAGAATGGATTCAAGCCACAACTTTATAGTCTAATGGTACTTGTGGTTAGAGGTGTTTAAAAAAACCGGTTCGGGAAAAAACCGAAACCGGTTTGGGGCCCAAACGGTTTCAAACCGACCCAACCCGGTGGTTTATGTTCGGTTTTTAGGTTGTGTATTTCAAACCGGTTTCTAATCCGATCCGGTTTCAAACCTGCTTTCAAACAATTATTTAAAATTTTATATCATTTAAGTTGTTTCTATGTCTTATATATTATATATTTCACTTTGATTTTAAATTGTGGACTTTGTTTTTAAAAACAATTATGTAATGTTTCTAATTTTATATGTTTTAATTTTTACAAATAAAAAATATGCAATTCATCTTATTGGTTTATTTAATTTATATAATTAATATGTAACATTCATCTTATAAGTTTATTTAATTTTTATAATTAATTGTTTTTTAAATTTATAACGCCTTAAAAAAGAAAAAGAAAAGGTAAAAAAACCAAACCGGTTTGGGCTCAAACCAATTTTCAAACAGACCTAAACCGATTTTCAAACCGACCCAAACCGGTTTAGAACCCGAAACGATTTTAGGCCAAACAGGTTTTGACCACAGTTGACCAAACCAGTTCTGGTTTGGACCCCAAACCGGTTTTAGAAAAAACCCGATTTGTACACCATTACTTGTGGTTGCTAGATGACGTTATGAGTAAAAAATTATGGTTAAGAAAGACACATGTGTAATATTGGGTGCCAAATCCAACAAATAAATTAATAAAATTAAACATACTAGTATAATGAAAGTAAGGTTCGTCTTGTTAGCGATATAGATTAACCGAGTTGATATCAAAACTAAAAAAATCTAGCACGTTGAGACAGTCGTGTCAAACTGCAATGAAAATTTGAATCTGATGCGGTTGTGTTAAGGTTCTCTTGAAAAATAGAGTTTACTTTTTTTTCTTTTTTGATATGAAAAAAGAAGTACTAATATAAACTTTAATTAGAGTATAAAGTAAGTTCAAATATAACACTAATTACAACTCTAAGCTAATTTCTTCATTTGATTCGGCTTACGATCAACATCAATTACAGTTCAATGACCTGTTGACCTCACGATTTGTATTATTACTAGATATCACCCCGTTAGGACATCCACTCCATCCAATATCTGATCAAATACAGTTCGTTGATTAGAGTCAACCCATTACTTTAAGTTCACGACATTCAAACCTTAGTATGCAAGTTTTTGCTGTAAATATCAATTATATCTAAACATACATGAAGTTCAAATGTTTAACTAAATTATGTGATCCTATAACAAGATTGAATTCATAGACAAATTGAAAATGATATTTGTTTTTTTATCATGATTAAAATCATTAACAAACTAATATGTAATTGGAGCATATCCTGGTTTTAAATCATGAAACACACAAGCAAAATTAAAGAATCGGATCTTTTCAAATAAATGCTTGAATCAAACCAAAGAAAATCACCTCTAGTGTTAAAACTATAATCAGTTAGTCGGACATAACGACTAAATCAATCAAACTAATAAATAACTAAAAATAAACATAAACTTACTAAACAAAACGAATGAAAGTTGCTTCGAAATAATTAAATTTATAATTAAACCCTTCAAGTTATGATCAATTCATTTATATGTGCGTTTCTCGGGTAGAGTAAAAGATATTAGATGGGCCATCTTTCTTTTTTCTTTAATAAATCTCATTTATCTCTGATTATTCCTAATTGTCTATGATTTTAAATTTTGAAATATAGGCAAACTTTGATGGAGATAAAATTTTGAATTAAATCTATTGTTTCTAAATCTTTAAAATTTATAAGTTTATTCTCTTTGCGTTAAGGGTGTAGCCTATTCGATTTTCCACACATAGTTTGTGTTACTTTGGTCGATATCTGTCGAGCTAGTTAGAAACTATATATTGAAGTTTGGTGGTGAATCTCAAAATATTAAACTTTTGGGCGCCAAACTCGAAAGAACCACAATGTAAATAGTTTTGTGACCAAACTTACCTAAACTTTAGTGGTCAAAGTCAAAAAATAAATCGGTGGCCAAAATTTTAAATCTTAATTTTTAATGGCCAAAGTCAAAAACAAAACGGTGACACAAATGTAAAATACTAATCTTTATTTGTCAAACTCTGAAAAATAAAGCTTTACCGAAAATAATTTGGTGGCCAAACTTCAAAACCTTGGCCAAAGTAAAAAACAAAAGTTATTGTTGATATACGAAAACACTCGACTCATGTGATTAAATTCAAAAGAAAAACAAAATAACACTATTCATTTCCCATTGAATTTAATTATAGAGTACTGTGTTTATCTCACGTGAGTGTTTTTACCTACAAAACAACTAAAAACAATTCAAAATAGACTCATTTCTTTCAAAACATAAATGTATAAAATAACACTATATGAGTAAAATGCGATAAAAATATATGCTAAATACGTGATACAATATGTCTAAAAATCATCTAAACATGCAATATTTATCCAAACAACAAAAAAATCTTTAAAAACTTAAAGTTTTAAATATAATGATCATTTAATGTTTTAATATTTTGCTTCTATATTTTAACTGTAACAAGTTTTTAAGGTGTTGGTTGTTGATTAGATAAGGGGCAGGAAGACAATGCCACATCAGTTGAGGGGCGATGAAACACCACAATACACGGCAGAGTGATGGGTTACGGCCCTGGTAATGTTTCTGTGATCGTGGCGTGAAGGGCTTAAAGTGGGTTGGGTTTCCGTTGATGATACAATCATAAAAAACGGATGAAAACACCTTCGCCCAACAAATATACATCAGTACAAGATAGCTCGATCGCCCGCACCAATATTGATCTCAATGTGACTAAAGTTCACATAGATGTTGTAAATCTATCGGTTCACCCGCCGAGAAGGAATAACAAAGGGAAACAACCCTCAACAAGAAATTTAGAATTTAAACTGTGTTGAAAAATAACCTTAAGTATGAACACACTTGTTTTTTAAAAAAAATAAAGCAACTGATGATTTGAAAATTAAAAAAAATGATATGAGAAGTCCAAAAAAGAAATTTGTCATAATTATGTAAATACTTGGTCTTATTTTTTTTTTAATTTTAATTTTTAGGTGTGCATTTTTATTTTTAGTTATCACTTTAAATGTTTAGTTGTGCATACTAATAAATTGTAATGATGAAGCTTGAACAATTGTATTGAGGGTGGGTGAAAGTCTTTATATAGATGATAGATTAATTTAACTAATTCTCCAATTTAGATGGAGAAATAAACATAATAACACGTTGCTAATGGAGTCGTAGAGACAAGTCAAGTAGCTCTAGTAACATATCTGGATATTCTTTTAATTGTAATTCTTTTTTGTCGCAACTAGTTTAGTGTCACGGATTCTGTGTGGCGTCCTTAGGATGAAAAAGGACTAGCGCGTTCGTTCTCCTTGTGATCATGTGGTTATGCATAGAATAAATAGACTTAGATCTTTAAACATTTGAACTTGTATAAAACCTACTATTCCTTAGGATCTTTCACCTAAAAAGCACTTTTTGCATGTGTTATTTTTTTAAAATTAGTTATTCTTCTAGCTGTTAAAGGTTGCAATAATTAGTAGAACAGGGGAATAAGAAGAAAATAAAGCTGCTCTTCATTTCTGTTTGGCATCTTATCTCCAAATCACCAAAAAGAACCCAAACAAAAGTTAAGGGACTGTTTTGCAATTTACCAGAAGAAAAAATTTGCATATTTTAGCAGTTACATACCAAACTACATCAACCATAATCACAGTATCAAGCAAAAATGTGTTGTGGAGATGGTGATTGCAGACCTTTAGGCTTCCTACTCGGTCTCCCTTTCGCTCTCCTCTCGCTTCTCCTATCCATCATCGGTGTCGTTGTTTGGATCGTCGGGTAAGCTAAACTCCCTCCCTCTCAGTTACTCAAATTCAACAGTCTGTGTTTTATTTGATACACAGACTGGTAGAATTCGAGTAATAAGAGTTATTACTCGAATTCAACAATCTATGTTTGTTTGATCCCGTACACAGATTGCTAAATTTGAGTTCTAACTCTTAATTACTCGAATTCAACAATCTCTGATCCATCCTATACACATATGGTTGAATTTGAGAACTAACTTCTAATTACTCGAATTCAACGGTCTGTGATCAATCTGATAACCAGACTGTTGATACTAGAATTTAACCATTTGTGTAATACATACAAATGGTTGAATTCGAGATCTAAGGGATCTTGATTGCTGATTGTTTGTGTTCGTGTGTGTTCATGAATTGAAACAGATTGTTGTTGACGTGCATATGCCCGTGTTGTTTGTGCGTTACGGTGATCGTTGAGGTTGCAATCGAGCTGATCAAGGCTCCGATTCATGTAATGGAATGGTTTACTTCGAAGATTCCTTGTTAATTTTGGTAATAGGAAGCCCTAACTATTTGTGTGTGAGAGTGATTTAGTTTGTTGTTAGATGTTTATAATTTGATGAATTCATTGTATATGTAATCAGTTGATTTGTGATGTTATTTGTTCATCGGTTTTTGTTGCGCGTTATCGCTCTCAGGTGGTGAGTTTGATGTTGATTTATCCGGCTGAATTTCACCAGCGCGATATATAAGTATTAAGTATTGATTTTAATCTTTACACTTTGGCGTTAAAGTTCCTCTTAATTTCTAAGGTCATAGGGTATACTTTCACGTCATAAACGTGAGAGCTGGCATGTTAACGAGCTCTCTCGGTGTCAAGAGGCGTTAAAAGGGTTCAGATTTTAGACGTATTTCAGGTCTCTTTATACACAACTACAACTAATTAATTTATGTTTATTTTCATACACAACTATAATTTATGTTTATTTTTATATTATGTTGAGGGGATGAAAGGTAGTGACAAGATGAGATATTTTTTTGGTTTAATAATCGAGGTGAAAGAAGAGGTGGGTGACGGTGATGTATTTTTGTTTTTATAAAGGGTGCGTGTGTGACTTCTCTTTGATGACATGAAACAATATTAAATATTGGATAAATTTTGGGGGTAGAAGTCTAAATATTATGTCAGTATGTTCGGTTGATGATTCATCGTGTAAATATTATATTTTATTAGGTTAATACTTCGTATATACACGGGTTCGATAAACAAAATATTAAAAAGCTACTAACCAAAATTTATTAAATTATAAAATAATATTTTAAGATAAGATATTATTGAAATTATGTATGAATTAGGATTAAACAAAAACGACAATATACTTTTTTTTTATTTTTTATTTTTGAAAATGTAGTTTTTAAAACATTTTGGTTCAAATAAACCGTTTTTAAAAAATGTTATCACTTTTCTATTAAAACTTTGAATTTTAATTATTTTGGTTTTGTAAAATTTATTTTTTAAAACACATGTTTTTAAATGCTTGTTATTCTAAAAAAGTTTGATACTTTAGAAAATTTTCTTATTTTATAAATGTTTATTTATTTAAAAGTTATATTTATAAAAGGATCTCTTTTATAGTTTAGTTACAATATATTTTTATATGAAAAAAGTAAATAATGTGATTAGTAATAATGTAATTATTTATTAGGAGAAAAAAAATTGATTTAGGAGTTGTAAAAATGTATGTATTTCGTCAAAATGGCCCCTTCACATTTCTATCAGCCTCATGTACGTATCCTTTTAAGAAAAACATTAAAATAATGAAAAATGTTAATGGTATAACTAAATGTGCATAAGATACAGGTTGGTAACGCACTGTAATTTATAAAGAATTCATTGTATGAATGTGTAAGACTATGGTAGTGTCTATAACAAATTTAACATTTATTCGTAATTATTTTTATGTTTGGTTAATGTTTTTTAATTAAAAAAACATACGTTAAACAAATATTTAGACCATGAGTTCTTGTCATAGAACTCACTTGTCCTAGGAATGGTTCAAGTCACACATCCAAGTTACAACATAATCATCAGTATGATTACTGGTCAATATAATACATCTTAGTATAATTAAAAGTTCACTAAACCGTAAAAAACTATAAAAATACTTGTTAAATAAATTGACGAACAAAAGAAAAACATCTATTGTTGTGGCCACACAAAAAAAGGTCGTAATATGGTCATGATAAATGGTTAAGCAGACTAATAGAATGAGTCTAGTTATACATAGTAACTTGACTATGTATAATCAAGAGTGGTTAAAAAGGACAATACATACAACAAGGATCAATATGACCATCTTAATAAGGGATGTATCAAGAATTGGAGTTGGAAACGAAGTCAAATGATGAGTAGAGCCAATAAATCAATGCCAACACAAGACTTGAGGGTTTCAAGGACGCAGAGGTTCATCTGATCAAAAACATCATCGGCAACACTAAGTTTCTTGCAAGCTCGAGGGTCATAACTCACGCTCCTTGATATCACCACCCTCTCAACAATTGAAAACCGTCCTACAACCCGACTTGACCAAGCTCCGTCAAATTATTAACCAAGTTTGAACCTAGCTAAAGTTTATAAATCTAACTCAAACTTTAACTCCACTCAACTCATTTCATGTATATGTCTACAATAGGATATGATAGTATAAATCTATTGTATCTAATAAAAGAAGATTTATTTTACTACTTATATCACTCTTTTGACCCATCTTTTTATCACATGTTATTATTCTAGACATCCTTATATTATTTTTCTCTCCAAAAGAGTATTATAATAACTTAAACACTAAAACTAATTTCTCTCTATTATTAAATATCAATTTTATTAAATGCAATATTTATCTCTCTCATCTAGATTTTTAAAAATCAAGCTATCTTTTTAAAATTATATTTTATTAATAAAACATCACGTATTTTTATTAAAATAGAACTAAAAATAATTTTTTATATAATATGAAATTTTCAAAAACACTAAACCGTTTTTAAACAAAATACTTTAAATCGGTCATTTTCTTAAAATTATAAAAATGTGAACTTTTCTAAAAACAATCTTATTAAAACAACTAGAATAATTTTGACCAGAGTTTTTAATTAACAAGATTTTTATAAAAAATAAATTATTATAAAAGAATCTTAAAACAAATGTTTAAAAATAAAACTATTAAGATAATAAAGTTAAAAAAATAATATAATTGTTTTATATTCCTGAATTATTACGTATATATAATTCATATTTTATATTAAAATATCGTACTGTAAATTTTTATTTTTATTATTAACTATAATCCGTTTAATAAATAAGTTTCTAACATATTTATCTATATATGTATTTGTCTATCTGTATAGCTATCTATCTATAATAAAGAAAAAATAAAAAAAAGACGAGACACAATCGTAAGCTTATCATACTAACTTTCTCATTTCTCTATATTGTTAAAACTAATATTAAATACTAATAATATTATTCAGACCATTTTCAAATTAAAAATATATAATTTAATAAATTGAAAATCTGTTTTTATAAATAAAAAACACACTTTATAAAAACAAAAAAGCAAAGAACTTTTTTTAAAAAATCATTTTACTAAAAACAAAATATTTAAAAACCTTAATTTTTTGTAAAACAAAAAATGAAGAAAAATACATTATTGTTTATTTGAGTTAAATGCGTTTTACGTCCCTGAGGTTTCATAGAAATTATTATTTGAATCCAAAAGTTTAAAATGTTGTCATTTGCATCCAGAAGTTTCACTAAAATTGTCATTTGAATCCATTTGGCTACTCCTAACTAACACGGTTAACTTTTTCTGTTAAGTTTCCAACATGAGAGTTATTTAAATTAAAAAAATTACAAAATAAAAAACAACTCACGCGAGGTTTTTTATATGTTTAGCCTTTTTGATAATTGTAATTATGATTTAACTCTACAATTGTATTTTATTATTTTATCTTGTTAATGTATTTTGGTTTACTAATTGTGTCACTTTTGCTCGTTTCGTTAATTAAACATAGATTTCTTAACTTTAAAGCTTAAATATGATTACGATGATTGATGTTTAATGATTATTATTCATGGGCAGTTAATGTTATTCTATCAATTATTTTTATAAATTTATGATAATTTGTCTTTTAAGGTTATAATTCATACAATTTATATTATATGGCTTGTTATTTATATATATATATATATATTTGTTTTGTATGTTTTATAAAGTTAGAAATGAATCATTTTTAGTTAGTTATACTTGTATTTTATTTTATATATGATGTCTAAAATATAGTTATAACTAACTAAAAATGATTTATTTCTAACTTTATAAAACATACAAAATAAA
>BJCM01012318.1:0-17545 GCA_018326385.1 Flaveria bidentis
TTTTTTTTTTTAATTTTGTTGATTGATTAACTGTAGGGCAATTGCTGAGTATCTATCAAAAGATCTACCCTACAACATAACAAGTGATGATGTTTTCCTTACCGCGGGTGCAAACCACGCGATTGATGTCTTGTTAACGGTTCTTGGTCGCCCTGGTGCCAATATACTCTTTCCCAGACCGAACTATCCGGTGTATGAAGCTCGAGCAAGATTTAGTGGACTCGAGGTTCACCATTTTGATCTCCTCCCCGACAAAGGCTGGGAAGTTGATCTTGATGCCGTGAAGTCATTGGCAGACAGTAAAACTGTGGCTATTGTTCTAATCAACCCTGGAAATCCTTGTGGAAATGTTTTCACATTTAACCATATGAAAAAGGTAAGTGTGGTTTTTTGCTTTGTAATTCTTGATCTTATGAAAATATGTAAGTGATAATCTTAATAAAAATAGAATATATAAAAAATCTTTTATTTTTTGCTACCTTAATGAGCGGACTCTGCCTTTGTCAATTGTACTTGCTGCAACATAGTAATTACCCATAAAGAATGTCACGTCTAGAGTCTGCTAGTCATTCATGTGGAGTCAATGTAAGATATATTCAAGTCTATTGTGTTTTGAAATAGCAAACTCTCCATAAACCACCATAAAATCATTTTCAAACTTAAAAACATCACAGAAACTCTAACTCTCTACAAATCTAAATAACTCTTGATACTTAGTTTTAATTTCTAACATTAATTATCTTCTTAATTATCACATCTTTTTGTATTTGAATAATAAAAGATTGCAGAAACAGCAAGAGAACTTGGGATTCTTGTAATTGTAGACGAAGTTTATGCACATCTAGTATATGGAAAGAAACCATTTATCCCCATGGGAGTGCTTGGAGATATAGCACCGGTTCTAACTGTTGGATCGCTATCGAAACGATGGATCATACCCGGATGGCGTTTTGGTTGGATCGCGATCAACGATCCTAACAACATTCTTCAACAAACCGGGGTCGGTATCTTTCTCACCAACACTTCTATCTGATTTTTCACATATAAGTCCAACCCAACTTATCATGCATATATGTTTCTTGGTTGTCTTAACATTTCGTATCATATCATATCATATCAGGTGGTTGGTTCTTTAAAAAGTTGTATCACAATATCTGCGGATCCTCCAACTGTCATTCAGGTATACGAACGTGATCGATCATACAATATATAATACTACGTTACAACCTTGTGTATCACATGTATTGTTTAAAAACAATATTAAATTTTTATTAATAAAGAGTTTATGAACTATAAAACACAAAGTTGATATCAGATATTATTTGGTTTATGTATGAGGTGGTAGTTTAGTTGATAAAGTATTTTTATTATTTTTTAAAACTTTGTTTTGAAAAAAAATAGCATTTCATTTTAAAAAATGTTTTAGAAAATATTTCTTTCTCACAAAATTGGTATTGAAAAGTGTCATACTTGTATAAATATATTACATTGTTTTTATTTTTCTTGTTTTATAAATAATTTTTCGCATTTTAGAAAATATTTCTTTGAAAAAATTGTATTTTCATGTTTTAAAAAATGAATACATGATTTAGGCGGAAAAGTAAATAAGAGAATGAATGTGGTGTTAACACGTGTTTATTTATGTTATCGTTTATTATAATTAAGATGATTATATGAATGTTGAAAACATGACATTGATCGATATATCAGGGGGCGATTCCTCGTGTCATCAACAACACACCCAAATCTTTCTTCGTGAATGTCAACAAGTTACTTAAGGAGGGAGCAGATCTGTTTTACGAGAAAGTTAAGGAAATACCCTTTGTTACATGCCCACATAAACCCGAGGGATCGATGTTCGCCATGGTAGTTATCAATCCACTACTAGAAAAAATAAGCTTACTGTAACATTATAGTAGCAATCTTTTGTAAAAATTGCATTTGTTAACAAAAATAGTTGCATTGTCCAATAGAAAATTACTTTAGATCTAATGTAATTTCAGCTGATGCAACATTTGATAAAACAACTGCTAGGCTAATGCTATTTTATTAAAGCCTAATGTAATATATTATAAAAGTTGTATTAACTTTACTTTATTGCAGTGATTTTCTATGAAGTAATTAAGTTAAAACAAGTGACGAGAACTCATGTTGATTTGCTTAATCGTACAGATGAAGCTAAACGTAGCGGCTTTTGAAGATGTAGTTGATGATAGTGATTTCTGTATGAAGTTGGCTAAAGAGGAATGCATGATCCTTTTCCCAGGTGGCGCGCTTGGTTTGAAGAACTGGGTTCGAGTGAGCATCGCGATTGAGCCAAAACTGCTTGAAGATGCAATCGCGAGGATGAAAGCTTTTATCGTGAATCATGCAAAACATAACATTAATTAGTAGTAAAATTCAATATGGATGTGACAATAGAAAGTGTACCGGTGGGTCTACTTAAATAATTATACAAGTATGGTTATGATTATGGTTATGGTTATGGTTATGGTATTTCTGATGATTTTTACCCTCACAAACGGTGAAAGTTTAATATTATGTGTGGAAACTTTTCTTTCGAAATGATTTTGAGGTAAAATTTGGTTTCTATTAATTACTGATCGCTGATCATTTTTTAATTCTTTAAATTTACCTTTGATTTATTGAAAAAAAAACTTTGTCAAGGAATAAATTAGTTTGAACACGGACGATATGAAAGAAATAAAAAGATTAGAGTATTTTTGGTATGTTAATATATATCTACTAGTAATTTTCATATCTAATCTTCATTAATTATACGAATTATCCTTTATGTTTAAAGTTTTACACATTTTTCATCATTTAGAGTTTGAATTTTATGTTAACTTGGTAGAAGACTAATTAAACCACCGGCGCATTTAAAAGAAAAAGATAAAAAAAAGTTATAAGGTGAAACTTTTACAAAAACAAGGCCTATGGCATATTAAAGGCAAATGTTTAGAAGGCAAAAAAACTTTCATTCAATGGAGACTTACTCTTTTTAAATCAGTTCTTAATAGTTTTCTATTATATATATATATATATATATATATATATATCGATATTTGAAGCTACAAAAGAAAACTTAGACGAATTGGAACGCACTTGAATAATTTTTTCTTTGAGGTGGAAATGGTAATGATACGAAAATACATTGGGTAGCATGACATGTTATAGTTATATTTAAGAATCGCCTTTTAGAAAAAAAAAGTTATATCCAAGAACCAAGGCGGTCTCGTGTGGGTAGCTTAGTTAAGATTCATCGGCTTAACATTGCTTGTAAAACAGTGGTGAATAGTGAAAAAGAGTAGAAAACCTTGTGGTTTTCATAATCTTAAAGTTCTGAACGCAAAAGTTAGAAATGATCTTTTGTAAGAAGGTATATTTATAAGAAATCTTTTCAAGACAAATGTGGGGACTTTTGGAAATAAGATTTTCTGTAGAAAGAGTAGGTAATGATATATGCATGAGTATATATGACAACTAGTTTAGTACCATGTGTATTACACGAGTTAAATAAATAAAATATTAAATAATTATTAATAAAAATTCATGAATTATAAAATGATCTTTTAATATAATATGTGATTATCAATACGTACGAGTGATAAAAGAATGATATCATTTTTTAAACTTTATTTTAATTTTTTTTGTTTTTTTTTCAAAAAAAGTTGGTTTCTAAACAAATTGTTCAAAGCAAACCATTTTAAAAAAGTGTCATTTTTTATAATTTATTTATTATAACTTTGAAATTTAATTACTTTTGTTTCAAAAGAATTTTATTTTTGAAAACCACAGGTTTTAAAATATATTGTGTTTTTTTAAAATTTTTATATATTTTTGAAAAAATGTCTTATTTTAATAAAAATTCTTTATGAATTGCATTTGTAGAAAGATCTCTTTTTTAAAAAATATATATGCAATATGAAAATAATTAAATAGTAATTTGTAATTAATGTAATATTTATTAGGAGAAAGAAACGGGAAAATAAAACTTAGTAGTTCTAAAATTGTGACAAGTGACATACAAAAACATTCTTTTATTAGTATTGATAGATACAAGCTCATATAATTTCATATGCTTTCACGCAATAATTTTAATATGTAAATTGTAAAAATTCAATTAGCTAGGTTTTAGTAGAGATGAGTAGATGACTTTGATTTAATTTGTTTTACAATGTTCTTAATTTAAGATCGGTTGTATTTTCTATTATTCAATTTCACATATATTTAAAAATTAATGGTAAATTATTACTGTTGTTACTATTATTATTACTACTACTATTATTATTGTTATTATTATTATTATTAATAATAAAATAATGAAACTTAGTAAATAATAATTCAATAAAATAAAGTTGCATGATTAAGTTTTTCCATCATAATATGTTTACAAGTGAAACTTAGTTATAGAAGTAAAGTCATATGCTCCCCGATCTAAATCTACGAATTCACATTGGGTTCTTAATCCCATTGATTTAACTTATCTAAAAAGTCATATTTATTCTTAATTTTTTTAAAATTATCTCTACTCAATTAAATCTTTATTTTTTATAAGGTTTTCTTCTTTCCACCCATAACCATTTAAAAAATAAAACTAAAAATATGAGATATGAGTGTAAGGAAAGATTAGTGAATTTCTAGATATCACTCACAATGGAGTCCCTTCCCTATCCTCTTCTCTCATTACAAAACTCACTTCATCAAATCCTTTATTGGCCTATACGACGCGTATAACATAATCCGACACTAAATACGAGGAAAATTTGAAGGGATTATCAGATAGACTATATACTCCATATAGGGTTATACGATCCCCTATACAATACGCATATGGCTATACGCCCCATATGGAATTCTAGAGGTGTTGATTTATATTAGAGGGTGTCTACATATTGGGTTCCTATAATGTATCTTGAGATAGAGAAAGTTACATGTACATGGCATGTGCTTTGATGAGAAATAATACTTTTGTCAAAACATGTGATTGTAGTATGTGTAACATGTGATGAGATGTATAACATTTGGCAATGCGCATGTAACATGTGATAAGAAAAATATGTTTCATGTATGTTATATATGACGATAAATTATAAGCTTTCCCTAAAAAGCATGAGATATGAAAAACTATTTTTGCACGAAACATGTGATCGTGCGAGAGTGCGTATAGCATATCAAAAGTATATTCACTACATATAAGGTGGGTTAGAACATCTCTAACATATGGAAAACACAGTCAGCGTCTTTTATTCTCACTTCTATTTTTAGCAGACGTGAATTTTGCTTGTCGAAAACATGGGTGAAGATATTTGGCTAGAATCAAGGTATTTATGTTTAAATAATTAGTCTTAAAGTGTTTACTCAAGTGTTTCACCTTTTAGAATGGATGTTCATCACAACTTAATATTATGGAGTTCTAGTAATTTTTACCACACATATAATAGTGGTATGTTAATGTGTTATTCTTTCATGTATAAAAAATCTCTAAGACGATGGATGAGAGAACGATGTTGAATGCATGGTGGTTTTATCAGTGTGAAGATGTAGAGACAAAAAGGTAAAGATTTAAAATCAATTAGAGAACAAAAAACGTTTCTATTATTTTCATAAATGAGGTTGCTACATAATTTATTTTACAAAAGTGTGAACGTACTACACTTCATTACACACTTGTGAAAGTAGATATTGACGCAACCTCAATTTTTGTGTAATTATAGAAAAGTTTCTTTAATCCAATTGGCTTTCAATCTTTATCCTTTTATCTCTGCATCTTCACGCTAATAAAATTACTGTGTCGATAATCAATTTCTTATTCGTCATCTTAGTAATATCATAGAAGAAGAATATGTTGAATTTACATATTCAAGTCATTTGTTTAGTGTTAAATGCTAAAACCTTATAACGTTATCTTGGTTTTCTATTATGAAAAATGTAACAATTCAAATGAAATTTGGAGACAACTATTCAAGCCGAAATATCCTAATTATAACCATTGAAGCAAAAAATCGCATGGATGGAGCGAAGGACTTGAGGAGCAATATGAAGCGGTGACTTATTTGGTTTGGATCCATCTCAGATGTGGTGTAGCGTCAAACCTCCTCTTCTCAACCCAAGAGCATAACTGTGAAACTGAGAAACCTGTTAGAGGGTCACACAACAGAAGCTCGCAGACACACATATATATGCTCAAGTCAATCATGTATATGAGACGGTAGAGCCTAAAACATGTATACAATTAAGTGTCATATGTAATATGAGATGCATATAAAGATAGTTGTTAGAAAAAAGTACGTATAGGGTGTAAAGTATGTATATGGTAAAAGAGTGAGAATAAGAGTTACTTTATCCATAACAAGACTATACATGTGTGTGTCCATATAACAATAGAACATGAGTTGATAGTTACTAGTGTATCTGGTGGGAAAAACACCATCACTAAGGTGGGTAAGGTTAAATGTTTCTCTTTTATAGGATAACTAGTTTTAGTAAATAAAATATTAATATAATAGATTTATTAATTATAAAATGATATTTTAAGATATGATATAACTTAAATTATGTATGAGAAATGACTATAAATAATAAAACAATGATATCAACTTTTTAAAATATTTTTTTAACTTTTTTTTTAAATAAACGTAACATTTTGTTTTAAAACAAACCGTATAAAAATACATTTTTTAAAAAATTTCTTATTACAACTCCCAAATTTACTTAATTTTGTTTTTTTTAAATTGACTTTTTAAATGTATTAATTTATTTAGAAATAAACTTAATAAATAGATTTATTTCTTAATTTATTAAATATTGAAAGGTATTAAAATAATATTATTAGTATTTAAGATAATTATTTAATAGGAGAGAGACGGGAAAATTTTGGTAAGAAATATTATAGCGATGACATGTGACACTCCCATTTACTTTTTTATTAAAGTAAGAAGATGAGACATTAAAGTGGGTTAAATGTTCCTATCGTTTTCGAAAAGTTCTAACCAAACTATAATGGGTTTTACTGGTGTGGGTCTGAGTCTCTTGGACTAGCCCTAAAAGCAAGTATACTTTACAACAAGATAGATAATTCATCTTTAGTCCTATATACTCACTTGCATATTAGCTCTTTGATATTTATTAATACACTAAACATTCTTTATTTTTTTCCTTTTTTAAAAATGATAAAAAATAACACGTTATCTTCTTCATAAAATAACGATCTCTGAACTCTAGATCTGACCATTTCTAAACCCGAAACATATAGTTTGTGGTGGGATTTCAAGAAAGGAGAAACAAGGGATTGCAATAAACTTATAAAAATTTTATGAAAACTAAAAAGAATATGTCATGTTAAAAAACCACTCCCAATTACCCAAAACTCTTTACATACTTCCCTGAAAGTGAGGGCTCTTACATGTAATTTCAATAATCCACAAATATTTACATTGTTGGTATTTGAAGCTTCCCTAACCTGGTTTTGCTTTTACATATTATTCAAACATTTGCGCTCAAAGCCATGATATTTAGCATCATTAAGCATATATATAGTATGTTTAAAAGTACACAAATCATGTGCTTTTGGGAAGGAATAGTAGCATCAGTTTTCATAAACTCAAAATGTTACGGATTAAAACCATTGCAACGTAAGTGACTTGTCTCGTAACAGTTGTATGGAGAAAAAGAATTTATAGATTAAATTAGCTCAATTAACCTTTTGAGTTAAGTTCTTCTGTTTAAATTGTAACATAATAGTTCTTATCTTTTTCTGATCCCTCCCACCCCTAATTCTTTGTTTTCTACATGTTCCCTTCAATAAAGTTTTTTCTTCAAATCTATATTTTAAGTGGTGTTTTTTACAATTGGATCCAACATGTTGGTTAAAGTAGAAAGAAAAAGATATAATAGTTTACTTTTATCCAACAAACTACTCATTAAACAACCTAACGGTTTCAAAGAACCGTGGCTTAACCAATAAACTCACAAACAAACAAACCGTATTAAAGGCTTACCTTAGCCATTGTTCTCTTTTTATGAAGTGTGAAGAGTATATCAGCTATTCTTTCTTTTTTCAATAAACTAAACTAGTTTTAATAAACATATGTATTACACAAATTGAATAAAAATTTTTATATTAATAAATAAAAATCCTAACTAACATGTGTCACTCTTTCATGTCTTCTTGATATTTTTTCTTCACATCTCTCTTCTATTAATTATATAAATTTTCTTTAATTGTTTTAATAATTTTTTTTGTCTCTCTCCTATTAAATGATTTTTATAATTATTTTTATAAAGTATTTCATATTTTAAAATAGCTATATGTTAAAAACTATATAATATTTCATAAATATGTAATATGAAAATCTCTATTACTAAGAGTATAGCTTTATATTTTAGCAACTCACGTATTACAAAGGGTTTCTAACCTAATATTAAATATAATAAAAGTTTATTAGTTAGAAACCAATATTCTAATATAACATATGATTGAAATCTTTCTTATTATAGATAACATAAAAATTTTATTTCAAAAGAAACTTATAAAAAGTTTCATTTTTAATTATTTTTTGTTTATAAAAAATTTACCTTTTAAAACACCAAATTTAAAATATTTTTGAACTTTTAATAACTTTGATGTTTTAGAAAAGTTTCTTATTATAAAAAAGTTTATTTTTTAGAAATAATATTAATAAAAATATATCTTTTTAAATTAATCAAAAAACTATTTTAATATAAAATAATTAAATAATATTATTTGTAATTAATATGATTATTTAATATGAGAAAGAGAAGCAAAAAATTATGATGAGAAATAATTTGGTATTGTCACGTGTCCCTCCAAATAGCTATTTTATTAAAATAGAAAGATATGTTATTTGAGTTTTTTTAATGATGTGAGATTGCGTGAATTGGAAAAAAAACTAGTGTTTGAAAATCAAAAGATTTGAACTTGTGCCTTCGAAAACCGAGCATGTTTAAACCTAGGTTGTGCTTGTATTTTAGAGGTTGATCAAAAAACTAGTTCGAGAAAAAAACGGTAAAAAAAACTAGTGTTTGAAAAAAAAAACAGTTCTAACGAAATCTATTCCATCTGATTCTAGTTTGGTAACCTGACATCCAAAAGCATTTTTATAACTAGGTCAAATAAAAAACCAATTAAACCAGTAAAAAACGGTTTTATTTAACGAATGGTTTCAAAACCAGTCTAAACCAGTTTGAGTGTTCTGTTAGAAAAACCGGTTTATAGATCAAACAAATTTGAAAGAAAAAACCAATTTGATTACATAACAAAAAACCGGTCCGGTTTATAAGCCAAATCGGTTTGGAAAAGAAAACCAATTTGTATACCTCTAACTTTAATATCTTTGATTGCTTTTTAAGCTTACATTATGTTTGATTAAGATGATTAAGTTTTAAAATTTATACTTGTTATGCCTAATTGAATGTTTGATGTTTATAGTTAATTAAATGTTTGGTAATTTTGCATTTGTTATAATTTATTAATTTACTATTTATGATGTCATGTGGTTCTTCAATTTGATTTGACTGATATGATTGACCGATTAGTAGATTAATAAGACGACTGATTTCCTGTATGGTCCAGAAAACATTGATTTTAAGACTCCATCAAACCTAAGAAAAAAACTAGTTATATGCATTACCATATTAAAATTTATTGTTTTTGCTGGCTTAGACTTCTATCATTATTCTCTACCTCCGTTAGAGACAAATTCTTGGTCCACCATAGTTAAAAACAAAAGAATGTGGAAGTGAAGCAAATATAAAATATGCGGTGCCGAGAAATCCTAGATGACAAATGACAAGTTATTATTATTTTTTTAGGGGGAGGGAGTCGACTTTTTAAATAAAGTGGTATATAAAAGCAAATGGTAGTCATCTAACATCTTATTAAATGTTGGTCTATACGGAAAAGAAAGGAATGAAGTTATCTTCGATTGCTTTTTAAAATGTATTTTGTTACAAACTTATTGGATGATGCATGCTATTATTCTCATTACATGTTGGTATATATGGAAAGAAAGGAATGAAGTCATCTTTAACAAGAAAAAACCTTCAACAAAAAAAATCATCAACGAGATCAAGACGTGGGGCTTCTTGTGGGTGAAAAGTAGAAACAATAGGGTGGATATTGATTGAAATAAATGGTGTAATTTTGTTATGTAATCCATTATGTACTTGGTGAGGGTTCTCTAACTTCTTGCTAGTGTTTAGCTTGTTTTTTAATGAATTCGTTATTCAAAAAAATCTAACATCTTATTAGCATAAAAATTAACACCAATTAATGAAAAAAATGTATTTTGTTACAAACTCATTGGATGACAAGCTAGGTCTAGGTATGTTAACAACTATACTAGATGCCTTGTAAACAAAACTTTTTAATCATATATATCAGGTGTTAGAATCATAAGAAAAAAGTTTGGGGAAAACATAAACTATCATATCTTTAACATTTAGCAGGTGGCGTGAATAGTAGTTGCATCATATTGGTCTAGGTGTCAGGAGTGTCACGTGACAGTCTCTTACTTTTTCTATTCGAATTTTATGTTTATATAAATATGTGTATAACCAGAAATAATAACAACTTGTTGGTTTGACATGGTGATAAGACACACACTCCTCATCAAATTCACTTTGTTTTGGATCCCTTATCTTGCAACATTTGCTTTTTCTTATTCATGTTACTTTACCAATGCGTCAAATATATTCATTTGAATGTTGGCTAAAATCAGTTAACCGGTTAACTAGTTCACCTATTTGTTTAATACAACTAGTTGAAATCTAGTACGCGCGTTGCGAAAATTACACTACGTTTTGTATTAATTTCGTATTCCGTTTGATTTTTTTTGTACATAAGACTTGATGATATTGGTTGCATTCAAAAATTCGAGTTAATGGGCTTTCATGCTTGTTGTGCATTGTTTTATAGCTAAAGGTGTTGCGTTGCTACTGGTTTTGGATAAACCCTAAAAACACAAAAGGTGGTACAGTATAGTACAAACCATTAATTTTTAAAGATATGCAACCCACACCATTTGTGGTGAGTCATCACAACTATATTAACACAATAACCAAATACACAATAATAATAGAAAAAAACAAATAACTGAGTCATCCAACCGACAAAAACCAACAAGCTTACAAACAAACTAACCAAATGGAAAATAACACAAAGCACAAATCAAAGTAAAACCCAATATATAGTTAAAACCAATGTTTCAGATAGGTAACCCTCATCATCATCAACACATAACCCAACTTAAAGTGGTGTTTCAGATGGGTAACCCTTATCATCATCAACACGTAACCTAACGATAATGTTACGTCTTAGCTGAGGTAACACTCATCATCATCGACTGTACCAGACGACATAGCCTATCGCCACCAATAGAGAAAGCAAGTAATTGCAACTTGGGGCATCGACCGACATGATTTTAAAGAGTTTGTCGTTCTATAATAGCATGCTAAACACCATGATAGAGCCAACCCCTCATCAACCATTAAAAAGATGGATCCAAAAGCATCAAATCCTTATACGCAAACTTGTAAACATTATACATGCATCAACAACCTATACATCACGCTTTATAGGTGGAACATTACTGCTTTTTTTGGTTTCAAAGCAACAGTTGGTAGGCTGGCGGGAGCTCCACCTTAGTAGAGGCGGTGGCAAAAGCACCATCAGAACCCCTTCTCGGCAAAACCACCATCATAACCCCTTCTCTCTACAACATAAAATGCATCAGAGGAAGCCGTTGGTGGCATGGTTAGGCTCCGCCCTAAGGCGGTGGCAGATGTGATGTCAAAACCAGCACCAAAACCCTCTTCTCGCCAAAACCACCAACGAAACCCCTTCTTGGCAAAACCACCATCATAACCCCCTCTCTCTACAACGTAAAATGTATCATAGGAAGCCGTTGGTAGCACGGTTAGACTCCGCCCCAAGGACAGTGGTAGGTGTTATGTCAAAACTAGCACCAAAACCCTCTTCTCACTGAATCCACCAACAAAAACCCCTCTCTCTACAATATAACTGATATCAGAGGATACATCCGATAGCAGGCCGACGCCTTTGCCTAAGACTGGTAGTTTAAGAAGTGGCAAACCCACCACTAAAAACCCCTTATCGACAAAACCACCACCAAAACCCCCGTCTAGGCAAAACCACCACCAGAATCCCTTTCTCCACATAAACAAACGGGGTAAAAGAAAGCAGGTGGTAGCAAGACGGCGGCTCCACCAGAAGTCTAGTGGTACATACAGCGGCAAACCACTACTGAAACCCCCACCCTTCTCTCTCGAATATGCACATAATGGTTCAAAATAAACCTAGACACACTTTAAAAGGAAGAGAAGATGCATCAAGCAGTTGTACTAAAAGCCCACCGTAAAGTTCGATGGCACATACGACGACAAACAACCACCGAAACCCCACCCTCTTTCTCTAAAACATGCACAAAATGGATTAAAAGAAAACCTAGACACACTGCATTAATAACAGACTTTACATGAGACATTAAAGGTGAAATAACATTATTAATGACCTTTCTCTTTTTATAGATAGGATAATTATGTTTATAACTTTACCTATTTTCTACATATGCCAATGAACTTCAAGGGTCCGACTTGATTTTTTTTCATAATTAAAGGGTTCCGATTCGAAGACAAAAAAACACACACACACACGCACAAAACACATCGATAATCATTTTTGTAAACCACAATCTGCCAAAAAATTCAAATAATTTTTAATATACAAATTGATCTATGTTCAAATTCTTTTGATTCGTTGTTTTCTAGTCTTTCTGATTCATCAATCGCTGTTCAAATCCATCTACATTTCTGCTTCTTATCGGAATATCATATTACACATCGCCGGCGTCGGTATTTCTTCACAGTTTCCAAAATTATCTAATTTAAGGTGCATAAATCATGTTATTCTTGTAAACTTTAACATTAGTTAACTGTATATGCATCGTTGTTGCTGTTTCTGTCATGAATTGATGAGTTATTTGACATCGGTGGTAGTTAGTGGATTCAAATTGCACAATTGGAAAGTTTTGAGTTGATTTACAGATGTTTGATTGTGAATATGCAACTAGATTACTGATTAGGGTTTATAGTTTTGATTTTAGGTTTTCAATTGGCGGGGTGTTAGCTGCAGCTGTGTGTTATGTTGAAGAGTATTGGTATTGGTCTTAGTAGCAGTAAAAATGCAAATGGAGATATGGAATCGTATTTTCCGATTAGACCAGAATGCCAACAGGATGTTCCTAAGACCAGATTTAAGCCCAAGGTCTGTTCAAACTTGTATGGATCTACTATTTTTGTACATGATTGAGCTTTGATGATTGTTTAGCTGTTTCAGGTTGGGAAAACTTTGAGTGAAAGAAGGTGGAATGCTGCGTTCGACAAAGATGGTCGTTTGGATATAGCAGGAGTGCTTAGGAGGATACAAAGAGGGGTATGGTTTTTGATTTCGTGTTTTTGTATTGCATATTTTCTTACAGGCTGTGTGTATGTGCTTATTGTTCATGTTTCATGTAAATTTGTAGATTCCTGTTTCAAAAAGAATGATGATTGACAATTGATAACCAACAAAATTGTATATCTTAATTGAAGTTTCTGAGCTTTGCACCCATGTATATGTTAGAAAACTGACCTTTTTATCGGACGGGTGGAATTATCCAGTTGAGTGCTTACGAGTTATGTTTTAAGATGGATTCTTCATACCAGCTCAATATGCCTTATATGAGGAACTTTTATGCAAGTCTGAATACCATGCATATATTATCTATAACAAACACTATGATGAACAAATTGATAGGTTAACAATCATTATGCATTAAAGAGACAACAATCTTTCGGTATATCTAAGAAAGTAAGAAATGGACATTGGAGTCCATATAATTATTGTGTATTAGGGTGCATTGGTGTGTTGATATTGGTCAGTTTTGTATACAAATAATCTTTTGTGCAAGGTTACCTTCTCTGATTTATCATAGTATTTGAACTTCATACTTGTATAATATTGTTAGTTGAAACCTGATAAAGATTTGTTAATTTTTTTACTAGTGTAATATTTGTCAATTAAAATTCTTAACTCTTGCTAGTCCTTGAGGTGCAATGATTATATGGGAGTGTGGGACATCAACTTATAATGGTATGGAGCAAAATAAACTAATAATATATATTGTTCAATGATTCTAGGGAATTCATCCATCAATTAAAGGGGCAGTCTGGGAATTTTTGTTGGGTTGCTATGATCCTAACAGTACGTTTGAGGAACGAGAAAACCTCAGGAAAAAGAGGAGGTGGTACTCTTCAGCTAACCTTTTTGGCATAAATGTAGAATGTGTTATTTATTTCGCTATTTATCACCTATGTTATTCTCTATTTTATTCTAGTGATAATTGAATCTCATCTTTTTTTGGCATGCCAAGAATTATGTTCACATTAATCTCATCTTTTAAGGACCTTCTCATTACACATCATATATTAACACAACGTTTACATAAAAGTGTATTAATTAATGCAATAGTATATGGTATTATTGGAATATTGTTAACCAACAACTTCACTTTTTTGTTGTTAGGGAACAGTATGATTCATGGAAAGAGCAATGCAAAAAGATGGTACCCATTATTGGTACTGGGAAATTTGTCATGGCACCTTTAGTTGATGAGGATGGAGAACAGGTGGAAATTAATGGTTTTGTCGATCCAAAGTCTGATGATGAGTCAGACAAGAAAGTGATGCAGTGGAAACTTAGCTTGCATCAGATAGGTGGGTTAACTCAGCTTGCATCATACCTTAACAAACAAACATACCTAGTAAATCCCATCCTTACAAACTTTCTTCTATTCCATGGGTTAGAGAGCCTATTCCCATAGAGAACCCTGGCTCGATATTTGTTTTTGGAAAGATATTCATCAAGAAAATAAAGCTAAGAAATTAAAGTGTAGAAACAAACACATGCAATGATAAGCTAAGGTAAGCAAGGCTGTACAAACTACCTAAAGCAAAGCTAAGCTAATGCAAAACTAAGGTGATGGCGTGATGCAAACATGAGTATAGAAACAAGCTAAAGCAAATCTAAGCTAAGGCAAACAAGAGTGTAGAAACAAGTTAACGCTAAGCTAAGGCAAGCATTGCATTAAACAAAGAAATGGTCACAAAATAAACATTATTTCAATTATAGTCTAATATTTTAAATAAAATGATTTAGAAGGTATAATGCATAAGAAATACACTTTGGTGACTTTCGACATGTTAGATCCACTTCCTTTTATGCAAATGTTTCATTTTTATTTGACCCGTTCATAATCTGACTCTACCCACTCATACTTGTGATGCACTATTACCAACAGACGGTTCTTGTTATTTTTACAGGTTTGGATGTTGTACGCACAGATCGTGCTCTTGTCTATTATGAAAATGAAGCTAATCAGGCCAAACTTTGGGATCTTCTTGCTATATATACGTGGGTTGATGACGATATTGGTTATGTTCAAGGTGAAAAACTCTATTCCTGGTGTTAAAACTGTAGGGTGCAAAGCATATCAGTTATTTCATATGCTAATTATCACAAATTTCAAGCAGGGATGAATGATATATGTTCCCCAATGGTAATTCTTTTGAAGGATGAAGCAGATGCTTTTTGGTGCTTTGAGCATGCTATGCGTAGAGTGGTATGCCGTATGCCCGTATTTTTTATAGCAGAAATAAATAATATGTTTCATTAAATTCATGACTATCTTTAGTTCCCTCTACCTATATGTATATAGATAATATTTTGGCATACTAATTTACTGGAGTTGGTTTTAATCTATTACCTAGAAGCTTCCTTAGAAAAGAAAGACTTGGTGAACGAAATTGAACTATAAAAATCTTTAAAAAAGATTGTGACTTATTGGCAGTTTTTTTTTGTACTTCCATAGAATTTCTTGAAAGTAACCCGTTATTTGCTTTGGTTCCTTCAATTGTTTTATTGGATGTTGAAGAAGACTGTCTAGAGCTTGTGCTAGCACCTTGTTCTGTGCCTAGATGTCATGAGTTAATTAGTATGACATATATCTAGATTTAGGAGTGGAAAGATGAGCTGATATGTGATCAAGTCGGCTGGGTAAGGGGCCAAATGTGCATTTCTTGGTCCAGGTTGACCCGAAATATTTATTGTGTAGTTTTTTAATGTTTTTGTTAATTATGGTTTCATTAATGATCACAATAGCATTTATATTTTCTTCTAAAGAGTTGGTTGTATGTGTAAAAATACACTTAAGTGTGACTTTGAACATTTTTTACTCAGTTCCTTTCTAACTATATTTTGTCACCCATTTGACGTGTTAGAATTAAAATGTAACATGCCTCTATCTATACATAATTCCTTGCTTATGTAAAATTTTGGTTTGATTTAATTGCTGATAATGTTGTACACAAATTTTTTTACGGGGCTTGCTATATTAAAATTAGCATAAGGTGCATGGCCAATTATTGATATTTCATACAACTTTGGTGTTCTTTTATGAAGAGGGAAAATTTTAGGTCTAATGCAACTTCTATGGGAGTGCAATCACAACTCGGCATACTTTCACAAGTTATGAGAGTTGTTGACCCAAAGCTTCATCAACACCTTGGTAAGTTGTCCTTACTATTTGTAATTGTTTATTACTATATTTTGATGAAAAGTACATTTTATATAACACTTTTTTGGATCACAATATTGGGTATTATAGTTATTATGAAAAGATGCTCAGAGAATATTGTAGAATTGTAGTTGGGTTACAAAACCTAGATTATTAAAATATTAATCTACTTTAAATTTACCTAAAGCAACTTAAGAGATGATATGACTTAAAATTTACTATTTGGGCAACTTTCGATCCATTTGAGTTGTTTTCTTTTTAACTATTTCTGACCCATTTATATGTAATGGGTTGAAGTTGACCCCTCCATGCTAAGCTATCACTTTGTCTATCACAAAGCTTTAGTTTTCTTATTAGTTGAAATGTTTTTTGTTTGTTTTACTTAATCAGAGGGATTGGATGGTGGAGAATATTTATTTGCTATTCGCATGCTAATGGTACTTTTTCGAAGGGAATTTTCCTTTGTTGATGCGTTATATCTATGGGAGGTAAAAAAAACACCACACATCTTATCTTCCTATGAATAATGTACTCTGTTCTTTAATTTCCATGAATTTGAAAAGATCTTATATATTTTTTAATTGTAAAATCAGGTTATGTGGGCCATGGAGTATAATCCAAACATGTTTTCTGAGTATGCTTCAGATGGTTCGAATGAAGTCGTAGCAACAAAATTAAGTAGCAAAGTACTTCAACAATATGGAAAATATGAGAGAAAAAATGTTAAGAATGGACGAACGGATCAAAAAAGTCTTCTTGCTGTGTTTTTAGTGGCGGGTGTTCTGGAGACCAAAAACAAGAAACTCCTAAACGAGGCAAAAGGTCTAGATGATGTTGCACAGGTTCTCCCCGAATCATGACTACACTATCTCAAGTTCCATCCAGGTGGC
>BJCM01012346.1:0-16531 GCA_018326385.1 Flaveria bidentis
TGTTAAAAAAGATCATATCAATTAATAAACTCAAAACGAATAGAGTGATCAATAAAGTAAATAATATTTGATAACTTAATTAGAAAATTGAAATTCATATACGATATCTAAAGTTAATATTAATAATAAAAAATATCATGACTTCTTTTAAAAGAGAGAATCCATTATAGATAAGAAGGTTATGTTAAAGAAAAAAAGCCAAAAACAAAAATAAAAAAAGAAAGAAATAACTATAATATATAGTTTTATCCAAATATAGTTTTTTAAAAGAAAATGAATTACATGTTTTTCCTTCAATGACAATTACATAAAGTAGGGATTTAATTTTGAAATACCAAATTTACCCTTCTACTATAGATTGTAACTAGTTTTTAAAATTAAAAATTACTATTTTGCCACCTTCAATTACAACCCTTGATCTTGTTAATCTATGGTTTAAAATAGTTCTTATGGTTCTTAACAATTATTTGGTTCTCAATTGAATGCAACCCTATATATATATATATATTTCAATATAAATACTTTATATGTATAGTTTATAGTTATATATAAAAACTCAACAATAATCTTATGCCAAACACTTTAATTCACAGTTTGAATCACTCGTTAAACTCATTAATCCAGAAAACTAAAAAAAATAAAAAAAATTAATATACGGTCCAACCTGGTTCCCGGTCCGACCACCGAACTGGTTCGAACCGACCGGTTTCTTGAAAACAAAATGATTTAAGGTGGATCGGACCGGTCCGACCAGCCGCTCCGAGTCTTAAAACAGTGGTAGAAAGGCATTAGTGCTGCAAATAAGATTCTTCTGAAAATAAAAGCTTTTTTCTTATTTTGTTGTAACTGTTTGGTTTGTTAGACATGTGTAATCTTTTAGGGTTGTTTTTTCATTTGACTGTATTATCCGTTCTTGTTTTTCTTAAGTTCTCTATAACCGGCCAGTGAGATTAATCAATAAAGTCATCATTGTCTGTGATCAATTTTTGTTATTCAATTCTTTGATATGTTATTGTTTCGCGTTCGAGTAAGTTAATTCTGCTAGAACACTTCCAACAACTAACCATCAACATAATTGCTCTTAAAATTAATAATTTAATTGAAACCCTGAAATTCCATTAAAAATCTTACATAGCTATTACCATAAAGCCCTTATCTATTTATTTTTATTTCTATCTCGATATATTATTAGAATTTATTTTCTCTTCTCATACAAATATTCCATTTTTTTTCTTAGTTTGGATGAACATATCTCACTTAAGTACATGTATGGTTGTTTTATCAATTATTATATTTGCATTTTTTCATGAAGCATTTATCAATGCATTATGGTATTTGACACTCAGGTCTATAACAAAGCCATTAAGTTATAAGTTATAAGTTATAAGAATCCATATAAAACTAAGTTCAAGATCTAAAACTGTAATATAGAGCATCGCCTATAGGCGCCCCCTCTCCTCAATGTTTGAAATCTTTATTCCTTTACAAGCCCTCATGGATGGCATCCACCACACGGATGTAACATCATTTTCGTGTTTTATTTTGTACTAACCATGTTCACAACGATCGCCGAACGGATCATTGTGGATATGATGCTCTAATTACCAAGGTTTTAGAATCCTTTTAAGATATTAAAACGAAATAAACAAAAACCGTGACATTGGTAAAGAGAATAACAAATAATAAGAGAAAAACACAAACCTAGTAAATCAAGAAATCTGAAATGAGAAGCTTAGTAAATAATGACATTTATATCTTCAATATAAGATATTATTCATTTTCATATTCTATTCTGTACTAACCTAGATGACTGCTAACACCTACGCATAGCATTTACGAAACTTCTAGTGCCCTAAATAATGGACTTATAGCAAGAGTTTTTCTATATTAGTTGTAAGAGTAGGCTATGCGTTTAGCTAAAAAAGTTCACGTTAGGCGTAGCCCAATTAATGAATCCATTAATTATTGCATTTTAACGTTTTACCAACCCTAATATATGATAAACCAACACAATCTTACAACATATTACATAAAACATACCTTAATTACCAGCCTCTACATCATGTGTTAGGTGTTCACCATTAATTTAAAACTCCAATATTTTTTGAACTCCCATCCCCCTAAGTCAACTTATCTTTCTAGCTAAATGCTCTACATAACTAGAAGTCATGTGATGTCTTATGAGGGAGAGAGTTCAGAAAATATTGAATTTCAAATAGACACGCGTCATGTATTCACAAGCTGAATTGAACAAGAATGAAGACGGTTATATATAATAGACTTGGTATTCGCATCACCTACTGATCATTTGATAGTTTCAAGAAAACGTGTGTTATAACTTATAGACCCTCAAGTTATGAATTTTTTAATTTTATTTTGATAAAGGATACGACAATATGTTCGGATAATACAATCATGTTGCTTGTTATAAAAGTAAAAAAATATTTTCAACCACCTAAATGCACATGACACATGTTATAAGACAACGTTAAACGTTAAAGCCCATAGATCCTTTGAGTATTTTCATTTCCTTGGGATAACCAATTATATTTAAGCTAGTTGAACAAGATTGGGACCATATAAAATCTTGTTAAACCAACAACAACGATGATTTTCAATTGTTATTTTGTTCTGTATAAGATCTATAAGACAAAATGGTACTTTAGGACGATCACATAAGGACGATATATGGCTTTTTGTAAATTTGTTTTATGTTCAATCATCAAACAAAGATGTATCTTTATTAGATTTGTCTAGCCGAATTTTCAAGATTCTCGTACAAGTGTGTGAGAGAATTGACGTCAGGTATGTTCTAAACGTAACAAATCTTAGGGAGAGATCGTTTCTATCTTATATTAGGTGTCAAGAAACAAGCATGAGGCGTAGATGAAGAGGTTTTCAAATTGTGACAAATTTGAGATGTGTACAAAGTGCATCACTACTCGCGAAAACCATATGTATCGGTTATAGTATTATTGTATGTGTTTAATATAGGGTATATTATATAGAAATTTAGAAAGAACTAAAATATGAGATTTATCGAGTTGAATCTATATATTATGAATATATAAATGAGAACGCAACTTATCGTAATTTAATGAGCTATCACTTATCTTTCTCGGTTTTTTCCGCATGATAAATAAGTTTATTTCCCACCTCTTTTGATCATTAATTAATCTTAAATGTTTATTTCTAGTTATTTAATGTTTAATGTAATATTTTTTATCCATCTCGTATAATACACGAATTTGTAATATATTGTTTTAAATAAATTAGCGTCACATTCATCACCAAAATTTTTCGCTTCTTTTTGCTATTCAATAATTATATTAATTACTAATAATATTATTTAACTCTTTTTAAATCAAAAATAGTTTTGTTAAGATAGAGATCTTTTCATATGTGTCATTTTTAAAGAAATAATTTTTATAAAACAATAAATTTTTCTAAAACATCAAACTTTTTTAAAAATACAAAATATTTTAAAATTGGTGTTTTTTGAAGGGAAATTTTTTTATAAACAAAAAGTAATTAAAAATTGAAGTTATAATAAGAAAATATTTTTAAAATTCTTTTCTTTCAAAACTGTTCGTTTTGAAACAAATTATTCAATTTTTTTGGAAAAACAAAAACAGTTTAAAAAGTGATATCATTGTTTTATTATTTATAGGCTTTATTATACGCAATTTCAATTATATTTTATCTTAAAATATTAATTTTTTAATTAATAAAATTTTATTATATTTAATATTTTATTTATTTAAATCATGTAACATACGAGTTTATTAAAGCTAGTGTTTTAATATAAGTCTAAAAACAAAGTTCTGAAAATGAAATGAGTCGATAAAATATATATATGTGTGTGTGTGTCTCATTTTAACAACTTTATTAGTTTTTCTGATAGTATTTTAGCACATTATCTATTTTAAAAACTCAAAACTTAATGATTTGTAAAGCCAGAAATACTGGTGGTGATAGCTAGCTTGTTGTGCTACACACTATGCTAATATGACCAATCAAACCTGTTATGAACTTGTTGCAAAACTGTCATCGTTGTAACAATTAATAAAGTCAGCCAAACTATATGGTAAATCTCCAGAAGTAGACTACATTGCCATAAAGTAGTTTTTCTATTCATAAATAATATATTAATTGATTATATAAAAATTACCAAAATGGGTATGAGTCAACCTAATATGAGCCGTTTTGATGAGCATTAAACCCTAATTATAGAATAAGGCACAATATTTTGATTGGCGCGTTCTCAAGTTCTGAAATTGTGCATGTATGCCAAAGCTTGCTTTTCGCTGGCGCGATTGGTTTTCTAAACCATGCGCAACAAATCTTGCATTGGTGCAGCCTCGGCAGAACCATGGTGTAATAGCAAGTGTAGTCTCATGAACCAAATTTTTGAACATCGTATCCACTTAGCATGTGCTTAAACGCTTTGGGATTACTATGCAATTCAAGTGAGACTTAGCGATTATGGAAAGTCGTACAAAGTAATGCTTGCATTTTCTGCGTAACACTCCAATAGTAGGACGAAGCAAATGACACATGTCAACATGCGGGATGGAATGGCTAACCGAGTGTCCCAGGTGGGGTCTTGAAAGATGACTTATGTGACTCTAGGCTGTCTTTTATTCCTTGAACAACTCCATGAAACCATAAAAAAAACTTCAAAGAGTTGAAACAAATGATGTAACGTTTAGTCGCGACATTAATTCGATAATACCATATTCATTGATAGCATTAGCTAATATAACTCAAAGCATGTGTATAACAAATGTCATATATGAATGAACATATTTAACTGGATCAATGTGGTAGATGTGATACATATATATTGATGTTGAGACAACGAAGAAAATGAAAATAAAACTTACATTGTTTACTTTGATTGTCATTTGCCATGTTAAACTGACTAACGAGTGGAGATAAACAACAACCCTCTAGGGCATCCAATATCCTAGCACGAAACACACTAATATGCGTCACTAGAATATTGGAAGCCTTTGAGGGTTGTTGATATCTTCGTATTATAATTATAATGATAATATAAACCACTTTTGCATTTATATATACGATGTTACCTTCGTCGACTAGTGGCATCTCAAAGTAAAATGCCTCTTCTAGTTTATAAGGGGTCACAAGAAATCAAAACAAAGACTTTGGAAATGAAGGTAGGAAGGATGACATAATACATGCATGGTAATATACACCAATGATCATCAAGATCTATGTTTTCATGCACATGCACACTAAAGTAACGTGTGTTCATGATTAACAGAAAACTAAACTCAAAACGTCGTTAGCTCAAATATGTCTTACTTTTTTAAAACAACTAACTCACACGCCTTCTAATGATACTTTTTAATCTACATATTGATCCACCATGAGACTTGAACCATACGTCATTTGAAAATAAACATATTTTCTAAACACTTTGATACCGTCAGACTACAACCTATTTGCTAATTAAGTATGACGTGCTTGATACTAGGAATCTGTGATTAGCGTTTGCTATTTTGTCTCAAGCTATCATCTTTCTTGTACCGTTCCAATATTTTTGGTACAAATATGCACATCAAATGTTAGTTTGATTAAACCTAAGTGATTGTGACTTAGGGGAAGTTTGGACATTTGTTAAGCAAATTATTATTATATAGAAATCTGATGAGCATTCGATTAAAGATATCAATAGCTAGTTTGGTGATTTAACAGTTATCATATAAATAATCAGTTCACTTAGTAACAATCAATTATGGAATTTTTATATTCGGATATTTTGATCATGAATTTTATAAATTCATAGTCTAAATGATTTATATCAACTGTTACAAAACTGATTATTATGAGTTCAGATTATACAAGTTACTTTTCTTAAAGCATAGTGAAGACGGTTACCAATGAAGAAATGGACGTGGGTGATCTCATTCGCGACATATTACCGACAGACTTTATCATACGTTCGGGAAATCATTCAAGGACTATTTTATTGATGGATGATCGACAACCTTTGTTCGGTTATAAAAATCACAACAACTGACTGAGTGCCAACGGCTAAGCAACTATGGAGTCTACCCTCGATCGGTAATTCATTGTTGATGCTAATTGATTAAAAAAAGTAGTAATAATAAATATTCCAGGAAAACAAAAAACATTTATAAATCGGTAAATTAATTAAAGTAATGTTAAACACACCAAATAAAATTTTAATATGAATGAAGAATTACATACATCAAATATAAACAAATCAAAACTAAGATGGTAGACTCTGATTAACTCTAAACTCGTTAACTTAAGGATGTCTCTGAAAACATGATCGTAATAAAAAGTTAAATATATCAAATACTTTTTCTATATATCCATCTTGATTATTCTTTTTCACGAGGATCAAATTAATTTGTACTTCTGTTTTACGATGTCGCAATGAGATGATCTGGTGATGACTATTTGACATTCAGACTGTTAGAAGAATGGATTAAACTTCAGGGACTTATTCTATCATTACCTAAAAGTGTTATGTTTTTGGGTTATTATGTCTATTAATAACTCAAGGACTAAATGTGTTATTTTTGTTTCTTGTGGTGTTGATTGTAATAATGTTGTTAATATTGTTGGAGTTAGTTAATGTCTGTTAATAGTATAAAAGAAAGAGTATTATCATGTAATAGGTGAGATTCTTCTTCCGAAGCATAATAAGAAAGTATTGATATTGATTGTTCAAAACTTCCGAAGGTAGTTTTCAATACTTCCGAGAGTAGATTCAATTTTGATTGTAAATTCATCAATTGGTATCAGAGTCTGGTTACGGCTCGAGAATCGAAATTGAACAACGCGGAATTGTTGAGGCAATAGGAATCAATCAAAGGTGCAATTGATTGAATGAGAGGGTGTCGTTGAACATCATGGTGTCTACAAAGTTCGAGTTAGAGAAATTCGATGGTAGAAATGACTTTGGATTGTGGAGGTTAAAGATGAGGGCGTTGCTGGTTCATCAGGGGATTGTGGATGCCTTTAAAGGCGGTGAAGCGGTGATCCCAGCAAACACAACTCTGGAGAAGACACATAAAATCCCACAGAGGTGGAAAGATATGATGCAGAAGGCACACAACGCCATTATATTGAGTTTGGGAGATCGGGTGTTGAGAGAAGTCTCCAAAGAGACAACGACTGCTGACATTTGGTCAAAATTAGAAAGCCTATACATGACCAAATCGCTTGCAAACCACCTGTACCTGAAGAAGAGGTTGTACACATTCAATATGACATCAGGTAAAACAATTGAAGATCACACAGATGAATTCAATAAACGGATGTTAGATCTTGGTAACATTGATGTTACACTTGAAGAGGAGGATCAAGCTGTGATATTCTTGACCTCTTTACCTCAGTCGTATGAGCATTTTGTTGATACCCTGATGTACGGACGTGAGACACTAACTATGGAGAAAGTACTGTTGGTGGTTAACTCAAGGGAGTTACAGAAAAGATCTGAAACGCAGGAAGAACCAAGTAGCAACAAACTCTTTTTCAGAGGAAGAACGGAGCAGAGAAGCAAGTTCAAAAGTTAATATCGATCTAAATCCAAATTCAAAAGACGATGCTAGATTTGTTAGTCGGAAAAACACCTCAAAAAAGGATTTCCCAGAAAGAAAGAACCAAAGAAGTGAGAGTCATGGTCACAAGAGTCAAGGGAATTCTTCCCCGAAACCATCATCAAATGGTTATGGAAGTTCTGAGGTGTTAATGGTGTCAAAAGGGGTTGACAATGACTCTTGGATAATGGACTCTGGATGTTCTTACCACATGATCCCAAATAAAGAGTACTTCAAGGAATTAAAGATTGAAGACCTTGGTGAAGTAAAGATGGGGGATGAAGAACATGCAAAATTCAAGGCTATGGTGTAATAGCTTTGAGTCTTAACAATGACACTACAGTGGAATTGCACAATGTAAGGTACATCCCTGAATTATCAAAGAACTTGATCTTATTAGGGTAGTTTGAAAAGGCTGGGTACAATATTAGTTTGAGGAATGGAAGGGCCAAGGTCATTAAAGGATCTATGGTAGTGCTAACTGGGTTAAGGATAGGGAATAACCTGTATGTGTTAAATGTGAAAACAAGTGGTGGTCATGTGTCTATGGTCACAAGTAAGATAGAGAATATGTCTATGTTGTGGCATAGAAGGCTAGGCCATATGAGTGGTCAAGGCCTAGCTGAGTTAGTAAAACAAGAGGTAGTTAGTCGGTTAAAGGGGAGTGAATTTGGGTTTTGTGAACACCACATCATGGGTAAATCTCATAGAGTAAGATTCACTAAAGGTAACACCACACTAAGGGTATCTTGGATTACATTCATTCTGACTTGTGGGGCCCAACCTTAACTAAATCATTAAGTGGAGGTCACTATTTTTTATCAATAATTGATGATTACTCTAGAAGACTTTGGGTGTTTATTCTAAAGCACAAGTATGAGACATTTGCCAAGTTCAAGGAATGGAAAACCATGATAGATACTCAGACAAGAAAGAAAGTAAGAAAACTAAGAACAAATAATAGGTTAGAGTTTTGTAATGAAGAGTTTAGCAAGTTATGCAGGGAACAAGGCCGACAAAGACACAGGACAGTTCCTGGCACACCTCAACAAAATAGGCTAGTTGAGAGAATGAATAGAACACTTCTTGACAAGGTAATATGTATGCTACATGAGTCTCGATTGCCCAAGAACTTCTGGGCTGAGGCACTAAGCACAACAGCTTATCTGGTTAACAATTCACCCTCATTAGCATTAAACATGATGGTTCCCATGGAGAAGTGGTCAGGGAGGAAAGTTGATTACAACAACTTGAAGGTGTTTGGTTCTTTGGCCTATGCTCATGTTAAGAAGGATAAACTTGAGCCTAGGGCCATAAAGTGTATATTTCTTGGATACTCACATGAGGTAAAAGGATATAGGTTGTGGTCAATGGAAAAAAAGGAGTGAAAGTTATGGTGAGTAAAGATGTAACTTTTAATGAGGAAATACTATATAATGACCTATTAGTAAATGCAAACAAAGGTAATGGCAGTATTGATGATCATGAGGTTATAATTGAGGTGGAGAATAATGGGTCAAGAAGAGACTCAAGGCCTGTCTCACCTTATAGTGACAAATCATGTAGTAATTCTGATGGCAATGTCGAAGGAGTTGCAACACAGGGATCATCTAGTTTTGTTCCACCTAGCTTAGCTAAGAATAGAACTAGAAGGACTATAATTCCCCCAGTTAGGTATAGATCAAGCAGTACTAAAGATTTGTCTGCATTTGTGTATATGTCTGCATAACAAGAGAGCATGATTGAACCTTTATCATTCCATGAAGCTGTGAGATCAGTGAATAAGGAAAAGTGGATTGATGCTATGGAGGATGAAATAAGACCTCTGTATGAGAATGAGACATGGGTACTTGTTGATAAACCTCAAGGGAAAAGGCTCATTGACTGCAAGTGGTTGTATAGGTTGAAGGATGGAGGTCATGGTGAATTGCCCAGGTATAAAGCAAGGTTAGTTGCAAAGGAGTTCACACAGAAGACAGGTGTGGATTATAATGAAATTTTTTCACATGTGATCAAGCATAAATCTATTAGGTTGTTCTTGGCTCTAATTGCTCAATTTGACTATGAATTAGACCAATTAGATGTCAAAACAACATTTTTACATGGTTCATTGGATGAGACTATCTATATGAAACAACCACCTGGTTTTGAGGTGGAGGGTCATGAAGACAAGGTATGCTTACTGAAAAGGTCTTTATATGGGTTGAAATAGTCACCAAGGCAATGGTATCTCAGATTTGATGAGTATATTTTGAGTCAAGGTTGTAAGAAAAGTTGTTATGATAATTGTGTATATTATAAAGAATACACTAAAGGTGAATTTGTATACCTTCTTCTATATGTTGATGATATGTTGGTAGCATGCAGAGATCAAAGTGAAATTCAAGCTACAAAGCAGTTCTTAATGTGTGAATTTAATATAAAAGAGCTTGGAGCTGCTAAGAAGATATTAGGTATGGAAATCAACGGAGACAGAAGTTTAAGGCTTTTAAAGTTGACTCAAATTGGGTATGTTAATAAGATTTTGAAGAATTTCTCCATGGAGAAGTCTAAACTAGTGATTACTCCTATGGCTCAGCACTTCAAACTGTCTAAGAAAGATTCACCTAAATCTTAAGAAGAAGAGTTGCAGATGAGTAAGGGATCATATTCTAATGCTATTGGGTGTTTGATGTATCTAATGGTTTGCACTCAGCCAGACATAGCTTATGCAGCTAGTGTGGTAAGTAGATACATCTCATGTCCTGGCAAGTTGCACTGGGAGGCAGTGAAATGGATTTTCAGGTATCTTAATGGAACTAAATTAGTTGGTTTAGTATTTGGAAAGGTCAAAGTGTTGGAAATACACTGCTTGGCTATGTTGATAATGATTTTGCTAAAGATTTAGATAATAGAAGATCTATGACAAGGTAAATATTTACTTTGTTTGAATGTAGGGTTAGTTGGAAGGCAACACTTCAGTCAATTGTTGCTTTGTCAATAACTGAAGCTGAGTTTGTGGCTCTTACAGAAGCTGTTAAGGAATCCATTTGGCTTAAGGGTATAATCACTGAGTTGGGTATTAACTTGTCCAATAATATGATTATGTGTGACAATCAAGGTGCAATACAACTTGCTAGAAATCAATTGCATAATGAAAGGACTAAGCATGTGAGAGTTAAGCTATATTTTATCAAAGATGTGGTGAAATCTAAAGAAGTTGAGATTAAAGAAGTTGATACTCTTGATAATAGTTTGATATGCTTACAAACACTTTGCCAGGTCCTAAGTTTGAGTATTGTTTGGAGATTTTGAATATAAAATGATGATAAATTCAAGGTGGAGATTGTTAGAAGAATGGATTAAACTTCAGGGACTTATTATGTCATTACCTAAAAGTGTTATTGTGAATCCAAGGATCGCAATTAGGAATTATCAGTGTTGGTTGAAATCAAGTCAATGTTTGCGGAATCAACGTTAACTTGGTTTAATTGTTTTTATTAATTTCAATATCAATAATGATTCAAGAACACAATAAATGAAACATAATTAATGATCGGAAAAATATTAAATTCAAATGTATTTCATTAAAAACATGTTAATGATTACAAGCGAATAAACAATGAATGAATGAATGATATTGATTTTAGTGTTTGATGATGTGACGACTGCTAGGGTTTAGTTTGTGTGATTTGATGTGATGTTTTTCCGTCATTCCCATCTCAACCGTCTTTTGATTCAAAACCTAGGATCTATATTTATAGACAATAATGTTTCTGTTAAGGAAACACCAGATCTCTTGGGATTTAGAATTGTTTCTGTTAAGGAATCACCGGATTTCTTGGGATTCGCATAACTGCCTTGTTGACTTGTAACACTTGTATTATTTGAATACAAGTGTTTGTACTCCGCAGGAATATTGCCTTTCGTAGATACTTGTTCTTCCGTAGGAGTCTTGTTCTTCTGAAGCAAACTTGTTCTTCCATAGGAATCTTGTTCTTTCGAAGCAAACTTGTTCCTCAGATCTGGTTGTTCATGCGCAGCAAACTTGTTCCTCAGATCTGGTTGTTCATCTGTAGAAGATCTTCGGATGTAATCTACTTGTAAGAAACATAACTACGGAAGAACAAAATGTTCATCCGTAGATGTTTCTTACACTTGGTCAATTTCAGAAATCCACCAATTATATTGTTCTATCTGCAAACATACATAAATCAACACACATATATATGGGTTAACCTATACATTTAATGCATACACAATAATGAATTACAAGCATTCATTACAGATATTAATTCAAGTTCTAAGCCTACACAAAATGGACTAGATCTATTGATCCTAGACCTAACAATACTCCCCATTATTCTTAGACACTTGCAATAAGCTCTTCAAAACTGAGAGTTTTTTCAATCTTGCTACCATTCTTTTGTTGAAGTAAGACATGCATCCTTTTGATCATCGTATTTATACTTGATTCCATTCTGCATATCCTTTGAAGTGTCTTAAAATTCAGTCCCAAAATGTCTTCTTCTGTTGTGAGGGTTTCCACAACACATTGATTATTGACAATTTACAGCTTATCTTCTTCCGAGATTCTCAGTCTGATATATCTTCAATGTTGGCTCCCTTCAGCATCCCAACATTATACCTTCTTCTCTTGTATGCTTTAGCATGCAGCTTATCCATAACTTGAATCATGTGCACATATAGACATAAGGCATTCTGAGCGCTTTCATCAGTTAGCTTTAGGAAGAATTTGTCATGAAGGTATGAAGTATAGCTTGGGTGAAGCAATTTGATCTCCACTGGGTCAAAATTCTTATCTTATCAGCCTTCTTCCCTTCAGCATTCCTCAGCAGCACCAGCTCTTTTGTTTTCTCAACATAACCCCATTCTATTATGGGAGATGTATATTGATTTCCCTTGAAGCTTTTGATAGATGCTACATCTCTGTTGCTGTATCCAACCCTTTTTAACATTTCATTAGCTACAAGTGAAGAGGGCTTTTTTGTTCTTTTGATTCTTTGAATTCTCTTTCTATGCTCAGCATCATCTCTTTTAGCTTCCTTGAGCACATCATCTATGAACTTTGTCTTTAACTTTCCCACCAACATAGAGAAATCTCTTCCCCTTGAATGGATTGGATAGTTAGATATGATTAGACTTTGCAGCTCTTTAATATCTTAGTAATGCTTCTATATCATGGAAGTATTGGATTCTTTTAGATGTTCTTTTGATGGTTGCACAATCTCAGTCTGGATCATATTTCCAGGCCATAATCCTGTTTTCTTCCACAGAACTAGGAGTTGTGATGTGATCATACAGCTCTATCAATGTTGATTTTTGTTCAGTTATTTCTCTTACTGTTGTTCCTAGAGGCCACACTTTACCAGGGATAACTGCCCTAGGCTCTCTTATTAGCTTATCTTTTCCTTTGTACTGATCTTTAGATTCAACAATTATAGGATCAACAGAAAGTTTGCTTTGTTGCTCATAGGATGGGTTTGGAGCTTCAGTTCTGAACCTCACTCCTGTGTCAAGCTCAACTAACATAACATATTCTATCATTCTTCTCAGCTCAGCAACATTTCTTCCTTTAAGCTCATGTGCCTTGTAGTTGTGACCCTGTAGCCAACATACCATATTGTACTTGCTAAGCTTTGTTGTATCATAGTGGCCAAGATTTTTCTTGATTTTCTAAATAGCTTGAAAATATTGAATGCTTCATAGTCATAATTTGGAATTTTGAATCTGGCATGCTCACACTCTTTTAGTATGTTCTTCATCTCAGTCATATTCATCCTTTCAACCATTTCATATGGAAACCCATGGTTGATAAGGGTCATAAACATAGTTGATTCAGGCCTCTCTTTCATTATGTATTTTGTTGTCAGAAGATCATCAGACTTTAAGTCTTCTTGTTCTTTGTTAGACACCTCTTCAGTCAGTTCTTTCCATTCAACATCACTCTCAGCTTCATCAAGAGTAGCTTGATTTGATGTTGAGACATTCATTGAAGGAGTGTGCCCTAAAGATGTATGCCTTGACCTTTTAGGAGAATCTTCAACATTGATTACATGTTTCTTTATGGAACCCAAATACTTCCTCTTCCTTGAGTATAGAATCAATGGCTTGGAAGATTCAGCAGGTTCCTTTTGTTGGTTTGATTCAAGAGCACATATTTTCATTTTTAGATGATCAATCTCTTCTTCTTTTCTTTTCAACAGAGCTGATTGATCAGAGAGAGACTTATTTACTTGATCATTCTTCAGCATTAGTTTCTCATTTTCATTCTTCTCAGTCTCTACTGATTCTTTGAGCTCAGAATCTTATTGAAGTAGGGCATCAATCACTTCATTATTGCACTGAGCATCTTCTCTTAAACTTTTGATCCTTGCTTCTAGCTGCATTAGCAGATCATCCTTTTCTGTTATTATCCCTTTCAGTTCTTTAATCCTTTGCTTTCTGCAGTTTGACTTCACTACAAGCTTGTTGTATTCATCCACCAGATAGCTTTTGCTTACTGGGATGTCATTATCACTTAGATCATTTTCACGGTAAGCAATTAATTCCTCATATTTTTCTTCTTCTCCCCTTTCTTCTTGTTGGTCAGCAATCTTATCTTTATGTTCCTCAGTATGAGCCACACTTGCTGAGCTGAAGCATTCCTCTTTTGCTTGATCATGCTTATCATAATGAGGTTGTGATTCAAGATTCATGTTGTGCATTAAAGGTTCTGTTTGATTGGAGGCAACTGGTTCTTCAAAGTTGGAATGTGACAGAGGGATGGTGCTTGCTTGAGAGATCAACTCAGTCTCACCAGAGTGAACTGAGTTTAAAGACTGAGTAACAGAAATAGGTTAAGGATGCATACTCTCATGTAATTGATAAATAAGTGGAGAGATTGGCTGAGTGTCTTGACTGGATGAGGTAGATTGTTAAGAGTGAGCAGAGTGAATGGGTGAAATGGGCTGAGTGTTTTGACTTGTAGGAGAATGGGGTTATGGAGATTGATGTTGATGGTGAATGGGTTATAGATCTGGTGAGTGAGTGGCTTGTACAGAATTGGTTGGAGAATCCTCTTGTTTATCTTCCCAAACAAGCTCTTGGGGAATGTTTGCATTAGCATCAACCACATGAGCAAACATGGGCATATCTCCTCCTTTATACCTTCCACTGATCTTGTTCAAGACAGACCTACCCAAATGAGCTTGCACCTATACATCTCCATCTCTTGCTATTCCAGGCAATTCACCATTGATGATTAGTTGTAGGAACCTTAGGAACAAGAACATTTTGTCATCCTTTTGCACTTTGATGTGGTCACATAGACAATTGAAGATGTACTTTGATTAGTTGTATGTTCTTCCCTCAAAGATGCCGATGATCCCTAATGATATGCGCCTTGAGAATTTGTCGAGCCCAGACTTCCTGTTGGAGATGCACTTAAGATAAGTGTGGCATAGGAATCTGTATGGCTTGATAGTCTTTCTTTCTTGATCTCCCCTTTGGCAAAATCACCATCATACCCTATCAGTAGAAAGACCTTCTTTATGTATTCATTCTCAAACACATCAGGGTGGCCAACTTCTTGTTCTCCCAACTCTAGATTCCTCCTTATGGTCTGTTCAGTCATCCTCAATCTTCGATTCTTGACTTCTGCCACGATAACTTCTCCATCTTCTTCTATATGAGCTGAGTTCCAGAAATCAGTGATGTGCGATCGATGAATCACAGGTTACGCTGATAAGGCATAGAATCGCCTGGATCTTCTTAGATATCGAATGATGTCTTGACACCCTTCTGAAGTAGGGTCGTCCGAGTTTAAGAAAGCACACACATTGTGCTCTCTCGCAAATAGATTATCCATCTGTTCATAAAGAAGATTTCGTTAGAATCACATTATTAATATGAGAATGCAAACAGTTGTGAGATTAGACAAGAATCAAACGGTTTATTATTGAATATTACGACATGTTTTACCTTGAATACAATGATCTGAGAACAGTGTTATATGATTGTTTGATGTTTTGATTTGGTAATTTTGAATGTTAGAGAAAAGAGGAAAAGTTTGTTGAGTGCGTTTTTCTAGGTCTTAAAAGTGTTTTGAAAAAGTGAATAATGAATATTGAAGTCAAAGATATAGTGTACTATCATTTCCCATGCATATGTCATGTTGAAGCATCATTTCATGCTTCGGAAGATACTTCAGCAGTTTCTTCCGAAGGTAAATTGCTTTCGGAAGAAAAATTGTACTATGAGAAGCATTTCTTCCGAAGGTAATTTATTTATAACTAGTTACAGACACATGCTTTTCTTTGTTTGTTCAAATTGATTAATCTAAGTTAATCACGCCCAGAAATTCAATTAGAAAATTAAATCTGACTGAATCAAAGGCTTTAGTAAATAAATTAGCAAGCTGATTTGTTGTATCCATTTTGACCAACTTCATCAATCCCTTTTTTGAGCAATCTCTCAAAAAATGATATCTTATCTCAATTTGTTTTGTTTTACTATGTTGCACAGGATTAGCAGTTATAACATAGCAGCAGAATTGTCTATGTAAATTGAGGTTTGAAGGAAATTGTAAACATAGTCAAGCAATTGGTTTTGCAACCAAAGGACTTGAGAACAACCAGCTGAAGCAATTATGTACTTAGCCTCAGCTGTGGATATAGATACATTGGTTTGCTTCTTGCACTACCATGATACTAGTCTTGGTCCGATGAATTGACATCCACCAGTTGTGGATTTTCTGTTGCTGTTACATCCACCATAGTCACTGTCTGAATATGAGTAGAGTGTGAAGTTACCATATTTTGGATACCAAAGACCAAGTCCCGGTTTTCCTTTGAGATATCTGAAGATCCTTTTCACAACATTCAGATGAGATTCTTTTAGATCAGATTGGTACCTAGCACAAACACACACAACAAACATAATGTCAGGTC
>BJCM01012362.1:0-26124 GCA_018326385.1 Flaveria bidentis
CGTGTTTGAGGCGGCGCCTCAGGGGCTTATTTGGTACGTGCGCCTCATGGGGCTGAGGCGCCAAGAAAGGCTGCGCCTCAAGGGCGCCTCAGGGGGTTTTTGGTTTGTTTTTGGTGTTTTAGACTCTCTATGTCAATTTTAAACATTCCATGTTTTTTAATGTGCTTTTTTTTATGTTTTTGATAAATCTGATTATGAAATTAGTATGTATTTTATTTTTTACAAGATACATATTTTTTATATTGATTTTTTCATTCCGCCTCGGGCTTATGCCTCGGTTCGCCTCGAGGCTTACGCCTCATGAGGCGGAGGGAAAACGCCTCGAGGCTCGATTCCGTACTTTTAAACCTTGATCAAATTAAGTGTAGTTGCTGTTTGTCGTTGCTGTTGTTTTCGTCAATCAAATGAGCAATTTGTGCATGGGTCAAACAGAGTCATATCTCACTGAGTTAACCTAAAACACTTTTTGTACAAATTTTTTAATCTTTGTAGAACTATTATTCTACTATATATAATTATAAAAGATATAATTTCAATAACAATCCAATTTTTTAATTAAAATAATTTAGGACACTTTATGCATTAAAAATAGATTTTAGGAAACTTCAGCCCGTTTGACCCGTTTCCCTTTTAGCTATTTTTTTAATATTTTACATCTTTAACCCATCCAAGATAAAACACAACTCGAACCAGCCAACTCATAAGTAAATGGGTTAATATTGCCACCTTTAAATATGATCCATAATCACACTTACATATCGGAGGAAGTTCTCATTAGCTGCAGGAATGCCATTGTAT
This sequence comes from Flaveria bidentis, assembly GCA_018326385.1. Classification (NCBI taxonomy): domain Eukaryota; kingdom Viridiplantae; phylum Streptophyta; class Magnoliopsida; order Asterales; family Asteraceae; genus Flaveria; species Flaveria bidentis. The sequence goes on from BJCM01012362.1 coordinate 799, forward strand.
GCCCTGCATCCACTTATAGTTTTCAAAATTAGCATGCCAAAACTAAAAACATCGGATTTAGTTGACAGGCAACCATGCAATTTATACTCCGGTGCTGTATATTCCCTGTCACAAAACATATGCAGGTATCAATATTCTATAAGGAAGATAAATGAACAGGAACAAACATGCCAGACTCCGGTTCCCTACAATATGTTGAGACCTTACAATATTGGAAGAAAAATCATTACAATTACTACCATGTTAGGCTGTTATGTTGTGCAGAATAAACTACATATGTGAGTGTGTGGGCGGGTGGTGCGGGTCAATATAGGACCAACTTTAAGTATTGAACCGAGAGACCACATAAACACTTGTGCATAGAGTATGTCAGGGGTAGTGAGAGAGAGAAAGAGAGACGCTTATGAGTTATGACATAACCAACTTATGTATTATACTAAAAGCAATAGGTACATGTGTTTATGTAGTTCTCCACTTAAAACTTTTTATGCATTGGACGGCTTTGTGTGTGTGTCTTTTGAGAAAAGTTTTAATGAAATATCATCTCTTTCAAGCAAAAGTAAATCGCGTTCTGAACCATATATCCAAGAAAATAGAACCTTAGTGGTCAAAACTGTGACTTCAATAAGAAACTCTTTAGTTGGACCCCATGGATTCCTTAGAAAACATGTGCAGAGACCAACAAAGGAACATGAGAAAAGAATCATAGTTTCTCAACATGTACTTACGAGGTCCAATGAGCCATATCCACATCAATGCAATCAGTCTCATTGATTAAGTGTCTTGCATATCTAAAATCTGAGAGTTTGGGTTCTAAGCTTTCATCTAGAAGAATGTTTTCAGGTCTGACATCAGCATGTATGATCTGAAGGGGAGCATTCTTGTGAAGGTAAAGAAGTACCCTTGCAACACCTAATATTATTTTGTACCGCTCATTCCACCCCAAAACAGTGGAATTAGGATCTACAAAGACAGAATCAAAAAATACATATTTGTAAAAGTTCACTTCTGTGAAATTATTATGATTTTGTTAAATGTCGTCGTATAAACTTCATCATGGGTTCCCAAGAATAGCAATATGGTTTATATTAAAACATGCAGTGACAAACTGACAATAAGCGTTAGATGTACATTTTAAATTGATATTTCATACCACATATCAGGCAATCCAGGCTTCCATTTGCTGCAAGCTCAAACACAAAGAACGGGGTGCCTTCTTTAATGTAGTATCCAATCAGCTTAAGCAAATTCTCGTGTTGAAGTTGTACCAGTAATGACAATACATCTCCAAATATTTGACATGCAGGACTAGAATAAGGTCGAGCAATTCCTATGGCTTGTCCATTTTCTAGCACCCCCTGATAAACACAGCTAGGTTAGAGTTTTTGCAGCCTTTGGAAACAGTAATTTGATAAGTGATTATTGATATACCTTATACATAGAAGCAAATGCAGATTGAAGAATTATATTAGCGTCAGAAAAATTATCAGTTGCGGCACAAATAGTATCGTAATCAAACTGGTATTGTATTCTGATTTCATCTCCAACAACATCAGAAAATAACTTCAAGGAATTTGAATTTTTTCTTTCTTCTACTACATGTGCAGAAAAATAACAAGCTGTTAGGTACTGATATGTACTTAAAAGAATGGTAAGATATCAAATTGGTCATTAAAAGGTACCCAGCCTATATTCTGAGTACTTAAATAAGTTGATTAACTCAACGAGCCAATAATGCCATTAGCTAAAAGCATATATAAAGCAATAAATACGGCATTCCCAAAGCTACATACCAACAGAAAGTTGCAGTTAATAAGAAAGTGTGCGACAAGAAAAAAATAGAAGAACAAGAGGCACTGAAAGATCCAACTTGAGGAACAAAACATATAGTGTTCATCGCAGTTGACATAAAAAGAGGCAGAATAATTATATTTTCTGAATATTAAAAATCAAGACAAATTTATAAGACATTAAAACCATGGTGACAGATTTTCTTTAGGTACAGGAGTTTTTTCATACCAATTTGAGATCATGTATGTAAATCACAATCTGTCACTGTTAAAGGAAACATCTTTTCAACCAGAAGTCATTATAAGCCAATATAAATGACATTAATGCAATAATTACGCTACTGCTAGTCTGTTAGTTTAGTGTGTCGAACTAGACTGATAACTGATCGTCTATCGAAGCGCCTCTTTAAAGGCGGTAATCAAATCTGGAGTTATCTTAATATATCACTGTGAGGTAATAAGAAAACTAAAGCCTAACTCCTGAATTTTTAATACAATACAAACCTAAATAAGAAAACTAATACAAGCCACATGCTACCTAAGATCCCCCTAAAGCCTATCCTATTGATGTAGCATCCTTAACATTGAGAAAATCAAGAGGTAATCTAGACGCAAGAATGTCGAAGAGAAGATGATACCTAAGTTTTTATCATTGGATGAAAAGACAAACATCGGTACCCTTCTACCAAATATTGTCATGCCCCTATTAATCATTGTTCTGTTGGCTTTCTCCTGTAAGGCTAGCACAGACTCAAGACCCGCCACGATCTCCGCCATTGTAGGTCGTTGCTTTGGATGGCTATGTAAACACCGATCTGCTAGCCTTGCAAAATCCTTCAAACATTTAGTGGATATTGTCTCCTTTATATCGGTATCAATGATTTGCTTTAGCCTGCCTTCTTTAATGGAGTTGTGAGCCCATCTAGCCAAACTCCATTGCTCCTCGTCAATACTCGCATCTACTGCTCGTTTCCCACACAAGACTTCAAAAAGTACCACCCCAAAGGCATACACATCAGACTTCCTGGTCAGCTTACCGGTGTAAAAGTACTCCGGATCAAGATATCCAAACGTGCCTTTCACCAAAGTGCTAACATGAGTGGACACCTGATTTTTTATACATATTCTAGACAGTCCAAAGTCAGATATCTTAGCTTCCCAACTATCATGTAACAAGATATTAGAACTCTTCACATCACGATGTATAACTCCATGTATGATATTTGTACCAGTGTGCAGATAATCCAGCCCACGTGCAGCCCCTATGCAAATCTTGAGTCTTTGAACCCAAGGTAGAGATGTTCGGTATTTGTGAAGATGATCTTCAAGTGTTCCCTGAGGCATATATTCATAAACAAGGATCATTTCCTCATCATCATTATAATAACCAATTAAAGACACCAAATGACAATGCCTTAACGTAGATAGCATCTTAACTTCAGCCCAAAATTCCAATGCTCCTTGACTTGAAGTTGAATCCAACCGCTTTATAGCAACAGTCAAAACATTTGCCCCATCAGTGATGGTTCCTTTGTAAACCTTGCCAAACCCACCACGACCTACGACCAACGACTCATCAAGGTTTTGGGTTGCTCCCTGGATCTCCGAAAACGTAAACTGACGACACAGTTGTGGCGAATCTAACAATGAGGATGATGATTCAACCACCGTAGGAAAAAACATAGTAATAGCTGTAATAGATATGAACCAGATATTATCCCCAAATATGTAACCACAACTATGGATATGAAGCAGGCTTATAGTGCGAAAGAGGATTCGATGTATCCAATCAATAAAAAAAATTGGATTCAATCATTCATCTAAGTCAACTAAACTACTAAAGACCTTCGATCATTGCTTTGTCATTTCTCCGAAAGAGACCAATGAAAACAGATGCCAATGGTAGTTGGAAACACGGTGTCTACGAAATTAGGGTTTAATTGAGTATAAATACGGTTATACAGCGTATAATTACCTCTAGGTCGTCCTACATTGACCAAAATTTATGATATTTCTGCGATCTTCAGGTTCGATTGAAATTGAATAGTGTGTCGCCGGAGAGGAAGAGAGTGCATACATTTTCCGGCGGTCTTTTGTCCTCTCCGGAGGCAATTGATCATCGCGAAGTTACGATCGCTGTCTTTTGAACTATTGAAGTGATAACGAACGACCGTTGTTAGTTCTTTTGATTAATACTTGTTTTCCTTGTTTTTTCATATTTTTACTTTTGCAACATTTTAGAATTTATAATATATTTTCATAAACTAATACAATTTAAAAATTCATGTTAAATAGAAAGCAAAATAAATAATGTTTGTAGCTCAACTAATGGTTTCAATTTTCAACACACAAAATTTGGTGCATTTTTCAATTTCTGTGCTCTTTGCATTTGGTTATTTTTAATTATAGTTACAAAACTTTTGCACTCATCAGTTTCTTTTTCTTTCGGTTACACAAGATGGCATCAACGACCACCATCACTTTGGCATCACCAAACGATACCACTGATCCTTCCTCTCATCGTGAACACACACCCATCGCCGCACACCATCATTGTTCTCTGCTCGCTACTCCTCTGAAGATCCTATTACTTTGTCTAGATGCTGATAATACCTTTTATTATGATATCTACAATCCATTTCAATTATGGTTGTGTGGTGGTTGATGGGGTTGAATCAACAATATTGAAAAGATGAAAAAGCATTAAAAAGAAGATAGTGGAAGATGAAGACCAAGAGAAAGATTGTGGAATCAAGTTAACACTATCGTATGCTTTAGTGGTATAGTTAGGGGCTCTTTTACGAATTCTTAGGGTGTAAGTAGGGACTATTTTGTAAACTCTTAGCGGCCAAAATAGAAAGTACATAAACTTACCTGTGTCCACCGACATACACATTTAATATATAGTATAATTGTTCATGAATTTGTTAAGTTTGATAAAGGGTCCTAATAAAGAGACACACGTCCATATAAATCGACACCCCCCTATACGTCGTGTATGGGTCTATACGTGGCGTCCATACACGACGTATAGGGTCGAATACACTAAAAACGATGAAAATTCAGGGGAGCTGTCAGACAGCTATACGTCCCATATAGCCCTATACGACCCCCCCTATACGACACATATAGGGCTATACGACGCGTATAGCAAATTTCGACACTGACTACGAGAAAAAAATCAGGGGGTTGTCGGAGGGGTTATACGACCCTTATAAAGCTATAGGACCTCCCCTATACAATGTGTATGGGGCTATACGACCCATATAAAAACTTTGGGGTATTGATTTAAAATATTATGATGTGTATTTAATCATTCCTTTAATAAAACATAAGTTTAAGCATATTAAAAACTCTGAGTAATTACTCGAATGCCTCATGTGTTTTGTTAAATAAATACTAAACTACTGTTAAGCCGTCACACCACTATCAGCGTCTGCCAACGTAAAAAAAATCGTATTAAAAAAATAAAACCGAACGGAAAGTAGATATTTAAACACTAAACCACCCTTGTGAAACGTAAAACTTTAGAAAAAAAATAGCTAAGTTGATCTAGGATCTAGACGTTACAATCGGGCTGTTATATAAGATAAAAATAGGTGTAACGATGTTGAACCACACAAAAAAATATTATGATGTATTATCTCTTAAAATTTAAAGTGAAATGTATATGAAGATTTTGTAAAAGAAGAAAAGAATAGGCAACTACAGTTAAAAGTAAACAACTTTAGGGGTTAAATTACAAAAGGTGTAAAAATATTGGATTTAAATAAAAAAATAAAAAAAATAAAAATTTAAATAAAAAACACGCACAACCTTTAATACATATAATACAACCATCAATACAACCCAAAGTTGTTAATTAGTATAATATAAATAGTTGTTGTTACAAAATGACATGCATGCATACATGCATAAAAGCATACATACATATATATACACATATATGAAACATAGATAAAGACACGCATATATTGTTAACTGCAAAAAAAGGAAAAAAAACCTATATATGTTGTATAACGTGATACTACATGTATAGTACATATATGTGGCGTATAATGCTATACTCCGTGTATGGTTTCGGGATGAATCAAAATCTTGAAGGTTGAAGATAAAAAATAAGTTATATTTAGTAAATGGTGTTATATGTCATGTATAACCATGCCACTGACATAAAATGATACCTAGAATGTCAGAGAGTCTAGTGTGTCACATGTATGCCTCGTGTGAGACCATACGAGCCGTATAGACGAGGTAGAGTGTTAACTTAAATTTTGAAGGTATCTAAATGTAGGGGACTTTTTATAATTGTGTTTTATTGTTGTTGTTGTTGTTATTCGTTGTTGTTATTCTATATCATATTATAAGATCAATTGATCACACAAAAAATTCAAAACTGTTACTACCTTTTATAGGCTTTATCAAATAACAAATTAGAATCTTAGACATATTCCGGTTTAACTTTAGTTACATGAGGATACCTTGTGTGATTAAACTTAATACTACGGTATATAAAATTTTATATACCCCAATGTATCATGCGGGAGGAATCCTGTTAGTATTATAATGAAAAGTATACTGTAGTTTTAATTTAAATTATATTTTTAATGTGTCTTGTAATTTCTTTATCATATTTACTTAAATGTGTCATTAATCTTGTTAATGTGTTTTGTCATTCATGTTATTGAACTATTTGCATTTTATTGTGTTAAATGTAGCATGTCTTGTCAATTGTCATTCACTTATTCCTGTTATTGAACATGCTTCATGCAATCCTGTTAAACGTGTCGTTCTAGGAACCCAGTTATTAAACATGTTAACACTAGCATTTAAGAATAACAATGAAAGAACATAAGTAGAACAACAATTGCCCTAAATGTACGTTTTTTTTCCTTCATTGGTGCCTTATTTGTGAGGTTATCCTAAGTAGAAAGCGAGGAGCCATAGGGAGAGCCCAACTCAGACCATGGGGCTAGTAATCCGAAGAAGTGAAATGAAGAGGCTGCACAAGTTTGAAGTAGAGCTACAAATTTTAAAAAGATAAAAGTCAAAAATCAAAAACTTAAACCTAATATGTTTTTGTGTGAAAAAAAAACTTGGGCCGCTCAAAATTTTAAACCGGATTAACCATCACTTGTCAAAACGCTTTTGACCCATAACCATTCTGGTTCCATTCTGATAACCATGGATTCTCATCCGAAACAAATAAAACTGAACTTAATTATTCATTACTTTTAAAATTTTACTACAATAATCAATATGATTAACTAATGCTTTCATCACACGAACACACATCCTCTCTCTCTCTCTCTCTATCTCTCTCTCTATCTCTCTCTTCACCGTACTCCCACTCTCATCATTAACGGTTAACATATATCTCAACTTCTCTACATGATCGGCACCAACCCCTTATGCTTTCGCCCAACATTCTCCTAAATGTCACATTACATGTCTGTGTAACATCATGCCCTCATATCAACAAGTCTTTGTAACATTCTACCATATACATTTTTTGGCCGGGAGCTCACTAACTTTTTTTCTTATGCATGAGAGTACTTAGAGCTGATAAATTCCAAGTATGTTAGTATCTTTTCACTCAAACACGTTTAACTATAAAGTATTTCATTCATCTCCAACAAATATGCCTAAAACATATCATATATATGGTAAGACATTTTAGGACTCAATATATTCTCTACAGATAAAAAATAAGAGACGTAGCTAAGGTTCACACACTCACACCCTTATCGTCCCCTTCCTCCACGAAACCAAAACTATCACGTCATCTCAGCTACAATCATCTTTGTGTGCCAGTTACACCTAAACGCTTAAACACCCATTGATATATTTCCATTCGACAACACATCCCTTGCGAAACTTAGGTTTATTATCCTCACGCTTCGTAGCAGGAATCAATTTCGTCAAATGCATATGTATCGTTAAACATTTAAGGTTGGGGAAGAAACCATTTCCTTACAAACAGGCAGAACACATTTAAATTAAACAACCACCGAACTGGAATCAAAGAAAAGCCAATGGGTTCTCAAATGAGAGCCTCATCATCATAATCAAACACAAACAATGCCCCAAACACTCAAAAGAGAACCAAATTAACAAAAATAGTAGCACAAATAAACTAAATGAATTCTCATATGAGACATCCTCATCATCACAGAACTATAATCACTTAGCATACTGGAATTGATTCCAACACACTTATAACGTCAAACTGATCTTTATTTCTGGAACTTATTCCAATGAATGATTTTGAATTTCTAAAACACACTTATATCACTTGTATCTATAACTGATGTACCAACATTTCCCCATGATACTAACCATTCTTATCAATCTCAATAAAATCAACATTCGTTCCGTTGATATGATTTTGAAAGATTGAACTACTGTTGGCTAAAATTTATAAGAACATGAAGAGTTGTCTTAGTTTTCCTTGCTTTCTTCACAAATTACATTAGCACCATCTCACCTTCATTCCAATTTTCCAATTCCCCTATATAATTCTTATTTAAGCAATCTGACTTATATGCTCCTCTCCCCTTGCTTTATTACACCGATAACTGCAGATGAAGCGAAGGACAAAAGAGCCGTCTGTACGATAAGGGTGAAAGTTGAAATTGCAACGGATCCATTGGGAGAGATTCGAAATAAATATTGGGCGTTAAAATCATTATTTGACCGTTCCTCAACGATTTAGGCCAAAAATGAGAGATTTGAAATAAATATTGGGTGTGAAAATCATTATTTGACCGTTCCACAACGATTTAGGCCAAAAAAATGACACGGGGAGGGTTTTCCCCACCTCCGCTCCATATTCGCTAATGGTGATGGTAAGGTTGTGTAAGTCGTTCTAAAAAAAGACCACATTATTATTCCATCAACTTATGACCTATTACAAAAAAGGTGGCGTAGCACCACCTCTTAATCCACTCGAGCTTGTTTAAGCTTAGCTTAATTCAAACTTTTATGAGCCGCTCTCGGCGAGAACAGGTCACTATCCAGCGACAATCATTCTACTTACAGCCCATTTTTGCAATAAATGGAAATGAGACAATTGAAATATTAATATTAAATTAGAAGATGAAAAAAAGATGCATTATATAGAAGCACGTTCTCATGCAAAGAAAGTACAAATGGGCAAAGAGAGTAGGATTTCACAAGCAAATCTCTTTCCATCTCTTCACCCATATTGTCCAAGTCTTAAGCAAAGACAAAAATATTATAATCTTACATATAAAGCCAATGTTTTTAGAAACATAAGTGAACTTGGAACAATGCCGAATATAGTTATTGCAGGACGCAAACAAACCAACCATTAACTAACATGATGGCAGATTCGTTCATCAGTATACGTCACTTTGCTATTATCGCTTCCTTTCCGGGTGTGACAGACATCAGATCCTCTTCTGTAAGAAATACAGAAAAAAGAAAAATCAATCAAAAATGTCTGTCAGATTGTTCACAGCCCAATGTTTAGTGTTTGAGGATGTTAGAGAAACTAAATGTTCAAAGATGGCAATTGGAAGTAAAAATCCACACATTAATTCACTAGAGGTAACAATTTTGACCCGTTTACTTATGAACGGGTCAATTTGGTTTCTCATTAATCACAAATGGTCATGGGTCAATTCGAATACTATAGCTAAAGGAGCAATGTGTTAACAGGTTAAAAGATGCTAAAAGTCTATTTTTAAGCATACAACCTCCTAATCTGTTTAATTAAGAGGTTTAATTATGAATGTAATATTATTATTTTTGCAATTATAATTAACACGTTAATTAAAAATATGACCAATACTAAAACATGGCCTATTACAAGCATAACCTGTTTTGACCCATCACCCATCCCACTTGACCCGCCACTTCCAATATTCATGTAAATTAATGGAACCCGTCAATCAGTTCAAGACAGCATTTACCCGGTTTAAATAACATGACATTTAAAACCTTTCTTTAAGAAATTAATGTGGTATGATATGGCTGACCTAAATAGATCCGAACACCCAGAAGCAACTTAGCGATGCACAGTTTCTTCATTCAAACTCACATCCCTAGGAGTTTCAGCAGAATTATCTTGACTACGCTTTCCTTTGAAAAAGTTGGAGTTCGTTCCATCATTTCTTTTTAAAGTAGTATCCAGTCGTTCAAAGATTCTAGCAACTCCAGCAATTCCTGCACTCATTTCTCTCTGAACTCCCTTGCTTATTTCTTTAACTGAACTATTTTTAGCAAATAATTTCGCCTTTAAACCTTGAGTGCTTTTTGAGATCGATTCCTTGTACCTGCAAGAGGTGTGAATCAAATCAGAATTCCAACCAAACAGAACAAACTTAATATATAATAAAGCAAAAGAACCATGCCATCTACGATTCCCAAATCTAGCCATGATCATGCAATTAGACTATACCTAGCTTTCAATTTCCTTTAACTGGAAATTGATAGCCATCTATTTAATGAACAGGGCACAAACGCCCTTGATATTATCAAGTGATTTGCTTGATGAATTATTTAATATACCCTTCTTGTTGTAAATTACTTATCAAAAGGTTACCAATTGCCCCTTTAACTTTGTTAGTTAGCATTTCCCATTTTTTATATGTATTAATCCGATTACATATGAAAATAAGACAATTTGTTAAAAACACATATTTTAAATTTTAATATTGAGTTTCACAAGCTAATTTATATCTACACCGGTACACCCTTCTATTACGAACCAATTCCAAAGCGTTACAGTTTACATCTATATCTATATTCAATTATAGACATAATTATCACTAGGTATAAAAACAATGCAAATTTTAATTTATGTTGCCTCGAGTCAATAAACTAATTATCATAAAAATGTGATTCGGTTTGCATGAGAACAAAAATCAACATGCATACCTGGCTGAAGCAACAGAAAACTTAGATTTAACAGACTCTGAAAATGTCTGCATATCAGCAGCTCTCGGTCTTCCCGGGCTACCATTTGGTGACTCGCTATCAATAACTCTGCAACATCATCCACATAGGTTATACCGTCATAGACTTATAGTGGTGCAGATAATTTACAGAAAGAATTCTAAAAAATGTTCTACAAAATGTCCAACTGAATAAAGTTCTTTAGGATTGGCAGAACATCGTTCTATAGTTTGAAGATCTAAGTTTTCCCAATATTACCACCTTGGTCGATTCAGGTCATTTTTTATCTCTAATTTATCAAAACTCAGAAGGTTAAAGAAAAACTTGGCTAAAGGGAAAACAAGTCAAATGGGTCAAAAGTCATCCAAAGCGTATATTTAGTGTATAACCCTAACCCTCATGAATTGTTTTACTTAAAAAATGATACTACTTTAACATAATATAATCTCTCTTACAATATTTTATACACTTACGTTAGAACGAATTATCAAAATCAACTGGGCAGAAGTGTATTGGTTCAACCCGACTCGAATCAGAGAATTACTGCTTTGACCTATTACCCAACCCAACAGCCCCAAACAATTTGCTACATCCAATTTCTAGGTAATTAAAACTATAAAGTTCCCAAATCCACAGACATATAAATGCATTTATGAACATAACACATTTAAGGAATATATTGAAGATTACCCAGGTTTGATAATGCAATGTCTATTGTCAGGAGTCTGAGATGTCACATTACTAACGGGTATACCAGAAGACGGTGAAGTTTGATCAATGGAAGTAGGCCTTGAGCTAGAACTAGCTAAATTGTCCTGCGATGAAGCGTATCCTAAACTGTGGAAATCCTCAAGTGATGTATATACTTCCCGTCCAACTGGTGCGTCAACCCTAAGAACAGAAGGATGAATTTGTGAAGGACCAACTTCTAAAAGTCTATGTTTGTTTCTTCTTCTACTATACTGCATGTTTCTTGCTGCTTCCTCAAAATTTCTAATAACTTGTTCCTCAAAATCAGAATCAGCATACTCAACATCCTGAGATAACAGATAAAAAGTTAACCTTATAGAAAATGTGAACAAAAACTTTAAAGTGAAAATTGTCGCATTGAGCATTGACATTGACATTGACCGGAGCGCGTACATGATCAACTTCAGGATCCTCATATACATGACGAACCTCGAGCACAGACCTTATACGTCTTTCATCCTCCACCGCAGACAGAAGCTCTTGACTATATTGTGTATCAATAAACCAATTAAACTAGGTATTAAAAAATGAAATTTAATCAAAACAATAAATGATCGAAGTTTAATTCTCATACAAGTACATAAATCTAGAATTATCACTGATGTAGCATTTTGTACCTGGATGGATCTTTCAACGCTATCACTTGCCAACATATTGGGCATTCTTTGCTTCTTTGCGACCTGAAAAAAAATTTTCCACCAACCAAAGCCTATAATTGTGAGGATCATAAAGCAGGAAATGTGATCATTCAAAGTTAGGAAGATAGTTTTATACCACTCAAGAATACACTGGAGATGAAACTCATGTTTGCAGGTGGTTACCTGAGTATAGAAAAAGAACGAAAATATAAAAGTCATTAGGACTGATATAATACGAAAATGCAGTTAACACACATATCATCAAAAGACATGACAACTCAGATAATGATAGGATGATTTTCTACACAACTGAAAGAAAACAATTTAACGCTGATGTATGTCTGTTTATGTCCTCGTAATGCTATGAAATTACATCATTTCAGGTTCATGTCTCTGAGTATACATTGAGGAAGTTAGCAAGAGAATAATACCAATTCCCATATATGAGCCATAGATACACTCATATGAACTCAGACCCTAATTAAAGTGAAATACATAATTGAGCATAAAGAAAACCTTTATTTCCCCGTTTCACCTCGTAATTTTGTAACTTCAAGGCCCTTTTATACTCCAATACAATGTACACATCACACTGCCAACGTGTAATTCATGAACTCATAATTAAGCAAAATAATCTCTGATAAATATAATTCAACTACATACAGATACGCCCCCGTCAACTACTTCCAAAGCAGATCATATAACATTATACACAGATCAGCCTACACTCCCACATTCCTTTCCACCAAATCTCCGAACGCCAATTGATAACATTTCGTAACAAAAATTGGTTAAACAATTCAATATCTCTTCAAAATACGAACCACACGAACAAACTACGGATCAACTCAATATAAAAACGACAAAAACTAACGATTCGACCACCGATCACGCGATAATTGAAAAACAAACGAAGTGTTCAGATTCAGAATCAACAACTAGAGCAGTAATCAAAGAGAATGCCTACAGTGGGAGGATTATCACGAGAGTCAAATGAGTCGAGACAGATACTGCAGACATCCTCTTCTGAAGTGTGATCATGATCATCTTCAACGGCAACACCGATCTGATCCATGATCGGACCATCTGCTGGTGAGGGTGAGGGTGATGTGTCCATTGGTGTAAGAAACTAGAGGCGATGGTGGTGGAACCCTAGAAAGTAGTTGAGAAACAAAGGGGAAAATGTTAAGTTTAGGGCGGTTGTGGGATCAGGAATGTGGAAGAGGAGCGAAGAAAATGGTGAAAGTATAACCCCATTCACACGCACACTTGTTGGAAAAGTCAACAACACTCTTTTGCTTTTTTTTAACGCGTTTTGGTTTCAAGTCTTACTTTACACAAAAAATTTAAAAATTAAGATGTGGTTTTACTGTTGTGATTTTTTTTCTAAAGGGGTTGAGGATGTGATCTTGATCGGAAAAATCTATAACTTATAATAAAAAAAGGTTTTCTTAAGACACGTGTTATCATTATAGCATATCAAATGACACGTGTCATCATTTTAACATAACAAAAAGATTATTTTCTCGTCTCTCTCTAGTAATAAATACTAAAGTTATAAAAAAATTAGTTTGACTTTCCTTTTTTACTAAAATATGTTAAAATAAAAAATATTTATATTTGCGTTTATTGTTTTTCTCATATTAAATGATAATTATTATAAAAAAACAAAACTATTAAACATCTAAAATATAAATGTAGTTATTTTAATAATTTATTAATACATATTAAATATAGAGTAATAATTTCTAATTCATTATGTGTTATAACTTTTAAATATTCATTATATTTCAACAATGGATAATAACATCTAGAATATAAAATATTTATAAAACTAGTGATTTTAATATGTTTTATTTATTCCACTCATGTAATACATGGACTCTAACCTAGTAGATAAATAAGTCTTACTAAGATAATATTTTTCATTCAAATCAGAGTCGTACATTTGTCGTTGAAAAAAATTAATTTTATATTTTCTTTTAAAATTTTATAATAGAGTCAAATTTGTTTCCACTTTCTAATATTAATAACCAGATTAAAATCTAATGTATTACACATGTTAAAATAAAAATATATATAATAGATTATATATTATATATATGTTATAAATAATGTATTGATAAAATTATTAAATATAACAAACATATTTAAATTATAAAAAATAATATAGGAAAAATATCATTATTGTTTATAAATATTCATAAATACCTTTACATATATTTATAGAGTATTTTAGTTTTAATAATGATTAACTATAAATTAATCTGTATTTTATAAAATTAAGTCTCATCAAAGTATTTTTTTAATTGAGTGATATATTTATTATATAACCGTACATATATATACCATAAGTCTATAACACGATTTTAAACAAACTTGATCCCCTTAGCTTGTAGGCTTGCACCCTTTAAATTCACACACACGAAACTCATGTTTGATTCTGGTCCCACACATTCCATTTTAAACAACCAATAGATCTTTTAATTTTTATATATGGTCGGTGGATCGGGTTTGTAATAAATTTTGGCCTTGACTTTTTAAATTTTAAAAATTTAACTATCATATTTTTAAAGTTTTAATTTTATCCCCTTAATTTTTCAAGCTTTTAACTTTACTCCTATTGTACAAACAATATACGTTTTAACCCAAATTAATAATTTGATTTTTTCTTTAATAAATTTCGTTTGTTAACTTAAAAAAACTCATTTATGGTTGTGTTTAGGTTTTTTCCTGTTGTACCAAGATATTTATTAAAAACAATAATGTATTCAAAATATGGTATTTGTTGGTAGCATGCGTTACATCGACTAATGTTAACATGTTGGTACGTAACATAAAAATAAACCAATATCATTCAGATAAAATCAATATCTTTATATCTGCTTTCAGAACCAAATCACCGCAATTTCATATTTTTATTCCATAAAGCGGGCAACGAATTCGCAAATCCGTCACATTACGCAGGAAAAATTCTAGTAAATGTACGAAAATTTTGTCTTAGAAAAAAAACAATTCTTTTGTAAATTATAT
Organism: Flaveria bidentis; assembly: GCA_018326385.1. Classification (NCBI taxonomy): domain Eukaryota; kingdom Viridiplantae; phylum Streptophyta; class Magnoliopsida; order Asterales; family Asteraceae; genus Flaveria; species Flaveria bidentis. Next base: position 15,932 of record BJCM01012362.1, read on the forward strand.
CAAACCAGTAATTTTGCCCATGCGAGCGATGTGGAACACAATACACTAACATCGATACAACATTTGGATGCTCATGAATTTCACAATTTTTTGTGGAATAGGGGGTGCCAAAAAAAAGTTAATATTCTTTGTTGGCGTGCAGAAATGAACAAAATTCTCTCTATAGATTCCTTGTTACGAAGAAACATTGGAGTGAACTCCCGACTCTACGTATTATGTGGCTAGTCAAATGAATCTGTTAATCATCTGTTTGTGTCGTTGCTAACATCATATGGGTGAGTATTAGTCAATAGTGTAATATTCCACCCACCTACGCATGCTCTTTCAAAGATCTTTTGGAACTGCACACATATGTTCAAGATGACGATCGGAAAAGAACTCTTGCTCAAGCTGTCATTCTGGTTGTCTGCTGGAGCATTTGAAGGGCAATGAATGATAGTATTTTCAACTATAGGAGGACCTCCCTATCAGATATCATTGCTAGCATCAAAACTTTTAGAGCCATATGGATTAAGAACAGAATGAAAACATCCATTGGTGAATCTTTTGCTAGGTGTTTCTTTGGTAGTTAATCAATGCCATTAATAGTGTAGTTGTGTTATTCTTGGAGCCTATTATGTATGTTCTCTTGTTCTCTTGGGGTTTTTAGTTTCTTGCTAGCCCTTGTTATAATAAAATCTTTCGCCATTAAAAAAAATTTATATGGAAATATCATATATAGATTTTAAGATATTATAGAAGTTTATAAAATATTAATGAGTACTAAAAAAGAAAAGCTCAAACATATTTGCTCAATTTTATTTAGATGGCAAAGTAAATAGAGGCAAGAATGTCCCCCATTTTTTATCTTTTATTAAAACGGAAAATGTACGATTCTTCTTCGGATTATAGGTGTTATCTTAATCGAGCCCACCTATTTGTTTCCTAGTTAGGATCGTAACCCCAACCTCTTAGGAGGAAGTTTATTGATGAGAAAAACCTTATTGCTCAACTCTAGGCATTTTGCTATATATTTTTTTTGACTTCCATAAAAAAAGAAAAGTAAACAGAGATTGCATGCCATCATTTATATCCCTTATAATACCCGTAAAAAAATAATAAAATAAAATTCATAATAATAGAACAAGTAATAATAAGCATAATAATAAATAAGTAAAATTTAGTAAAAAAAATAGAATCACGTGGGCTATGACCCACAACTGTATATACATGTACAAAAACTCAATAGTCAAGATCCAAACCCAAATCGCTATTTCCTTTTTTGACTTGGTTTTCATCCTCTTCGGGGTACCCTCTATCTCCTCCAATGAACTCCCAAGAAGATGGCGATGATGATCTTTTGCTTCAACCGACTTCCGATCCAACGATTTATAACTCGATTTGCCCTCGTTCGCATCCCGCAAAGCCACAACTACCTCACGGTACTCCCGACTTAGTTGTTCTGTTCGTTCCCGTCGGCGATTAGAGCTTGTTGTTACGATCTATAACCAGCTAGAAACATCATCAAATCACTCCGTCACTGCAACATCTCGTATATTTTGCTAGCTAAAAGTTAACTTTGTTTTCTTGTAGGAACTAATTATGCTACTTATAAAACCTTATGGTTCATTCGTGCTTATTTCCTTATTGTATGTAATTTGTTTAATAATAATAATAATAATAATAATAATAAAAATGACAATAACAATAACTAAGAATAATAATAATAATGATATTGTTATTAATAACAATAATTTATTAAAAATTATTAAACTTAAAATGTATAAACTAAAAGTCAAGGGTTAGTTTTGTCAATTTATAAACCTTAAAACAAAGTTTAAGACATAAAATGATAAAATCAAAATCAAATGGACCATTTGTGTAAATTTCAAAAATCATTTTTTTTCTTTTTCTCTCTCCCCGCAAAACCGGCGGAGCTCCGGCCAAACTCCGGCCGAGCTCCGGCCACTTCAAAACCGAAAAAATTTATTGTTTCGAGACCCAAAACCGTTCCCCAATCTTTCTAGTTACAACTTCGAACTTGAATGCACCTTTAATTTCGTTTAATAAACGGTTACCAACACGATTCAATCACATAACCGAAACATCTTCAACCCACTAGCCGTTTGGGCATTAACACTTCTTAATAGCCTAATTAAACTAACCTAAACGATACTATACCATTCGTTAATCGAGCACCACACTCAATTACATAAAAAACAAACACAATCTTCGAATTTGAGCTTCATCCTTGTCGTGAACCTGCAACTTAGCCGAGGCCACTGTCCAAGCAATTTGGACCAAAATTGGCAAGGGGCTTTTGGTCCAGTACACAAATCGAAGCTTCATACAAGATTAATTGAGTTATCATCAAGAATTAACCATCGGTCGATCACCGTTCGGTTGCGATGTGTTCATTGTCGTGTGTATCTTCAATATCTAATCAAAACGGGTAATTGAACTCACCTAAACAATCTTTTTATCATGGAAAACAAAAGCCCCATGAATGTATTCGTTATCAACATCGAATTGATGCTCAATTTGGTTCGGCTAATTCTAGGGTTCTTGAGAATAAGAGGAAACCTTTTGAATTGGGTTTAAAACAAATGGAAATCAACAAATAAACACGTTTGTGGCCTTGGTCTAATGGTTAAGTTGCTCTCTTCCCCTACATGAGATCCCGGGTTCAAACCCGGGCAACCTCATGTATTTTTTTTCTTAAGGGTTTTTAGACCCAAATAAAATTTTGAAAAATTCCTAATTAATATAAAAAGGGATTTTGTAAACTTTAAATACTTAAAAAAATAAATTATTTTTTGTATTATTTTTAAAGAAATTAAATAATTAAACAATTAAATATTATGTTTTGTGGAAAATTTTAAGAAAGGTTGTACTTGATTACTTTCATGAATTTAAAATGGTTGTTAGTTCACACATTGTTTTTCTTTAATTATTATTCAAAATGTGTTAATCTCATTTAGTTATAAAACTATATTTCAATTTATATCCAAATTCTTTAAATTAATGTAAATATCTTCTCTTTTATAACTTCATATAATATAAATATATTTTCTCATCATTTATTCCATGAAAATATATTGATTTCCATTCGTAAATATAATTGTTTGACAAAACCCAAATACCAAATTGAAATCATAGTTCACGTTTAACCATTAAAAATTGTTATTAGGCTTAAAAATCTTGTATATATATATATATATATATATATTTTAGGTGCATTGTGAAGGGCTACGTTGAAACGACGCTTGTTATTATTATCTTATTAATCATCCAATATATACTTATTTGATTAGGTGAGTATTTCTATACCCCTTTTTTATATTTTCACACTTTGGGGTGAAACATGTTACTTTATAAACATTGCATTTGTAAACGTTTGATTCTTGTAAACTTATAGCAATTTACTTGTGTGTTGTGGTTAGTTGAATTTTGTAGCTACCATGTAATATCGAACATATGTACAATCATTAACTATTGCTAGCCTGACGACGTCATAGATCTATGGGCCTAACAAGCCTGCTTGGTTGATCCAAGTACATTTAGCTAATCGTATATGCTTGTAAACATTTGAGACTTGTAAAACTTTGTCAATGTTTGATTGTGCATTCTGTCTTACATCCCTAGTTTATTTTGTTCTCTAACTTACAACATGAATTGCCATCTTTTATATACTTATGTATTGCAAACTATGGAAATCTCACCAACATTATTGTTGATCTTTTATTTGTAACATGTTTCAGGAAATACTTAAGCTTGATCGTCATTTTTGAAGTTGTTCACACCTAGGAATGGACGTAGTTAATTAAATGAACGAGCTTGTTATACTTCTTATTATGTCTTCTTGATTTGAGACTTATGTTTATAATGTACCTTTAAAACTTATGAATAATAAATTTGGATTTAATAATAGTGTTATGTTGCTGTGAACGATCTTAACTCTCACTCCTTGACGTTTCCGCCGTCAAGGTTTGGGTGTCACAGTCACCACTAGATCTGTCCGTCACTTGTTAGTTGTTGTCGACACACCACCATCCATAACCGACGAGGAACGCGAACCACGGTTGGAAATCAAGGGTGGTTGACTCTTCAAATTCATCTTTGATTCGCGACCAGGTACCCGAAATGTTTTTCCCCTTTCGAAACCATGTTCGGTGAAGTTTTGTTTTGAACATATTGATTTGAATGATGCAGCCGGTTACACCACCATCTGCGACCATCTCGTGTTATTTCAACCCCCAATTTGTTCCGGTCTAGGTAATTAATCCATTCCTATCGATTGTCCCATTCCGATATAGGTGTTCACATAACCCGTTTGAATATAGCTTTGATTCCGGTGACTAAAATATAACTTGAATTTACTAACCAAGTGAGTCAAATTGAAAGACACGCTTGTTTGCTTTTCTTATCGTGGAACTCAATTGTTGTTGAATTGCATCCATGGCAATGGAATGCTCCGTGTTAGTCACTAATATTAATTATCTAGCAATGCACATATATTAAATTGAAATTATTTGATAAACAATGGAACTTTATACTCCAATTGAAGATATTGTCCATCAAACTTAGCAGTGAAAATAGATAAGGAGATAAAATTTTCACTGTAGTGATGTACAAAACAGTTTGGTGGACAATGGGTTTTAATCTCCTGTTGGGGACAAGGGTTAGTCCAGATTACGAATGAGAAAGTTGCTATTGCTAGAGAAAAGTTAAAGGAAGCTCGAAGTAGACAGAAAAGTTATGCAGATCAATAACGTCGACCTTTGGAGTTTAAGGTGGGTGATAAAGTATTTCTAAGAGTTTCACCTTGCAGAGGCGTACGTCCTTTTGGCATCAAAGGAAAGCTCAGCCCTAGATTCATCGGGCTATTTGAGATTTTAGAAAGAGTTGGTGATGTCTCCTACTGGTTGGCACTACCACCTCAGTTATCACATGTGCATAATGTCTTTCATGTATCTCTTTTAAGGGGGTACAATTATCATCCAATTCATGTGGTGAACTATCCGTTTCATCTGATTCGTGAAGATTTATCATTTGATGAAGAACCAAAAGCTATTCTCGATCGACAAGAGCGCATTATACGACGAAAGACTATTCCTTTTGTTAAAGTATTATGGAGCAACCATTCTGAACGCGAAGCTACATGAGAGATAGAAGATACGATCCGTTCTCAATATCCGAATCTTTTTACAGCTTAGAACTTTGTTTTTACTTTATTTTCCATTTTATTTGTTTTCGTTTTATTTTATAAACATTTCAGTATTATATTCTGATCACCAGACTATCAATTACATATTCATGTCTATCAGATTAGTTTCGTCTCTGCATCTAAATGTCTATGAGTTACCCTGTTTACTCGTTGATTTTATCACTCCGTATAGGTTATGTCGACAACTTCGTTCAACCTGTATTGAACAATTTCGAGGTCGAAATTTATTTTAAGGGGGGTAGAATTATAATACCCGTAAAAAAATAATAATAAAATAAAATTCATAATAATAGAACAAGTAATAATAAGCATAATAATAAATAAGTAAATATTTAGTAAAAAAATGGAATCACGTGGGCTATGACCCACAACTTTATATACATGTACAAAAACTCAATAGTCAAGATCCGAACCCGAATCGCTATTTCCTTTTTGACTTGGTTTTCATCCTCTTCGGGGTACCCTCTATCTCCTCCAACGAACTCCCGAGAAGATGGCGATGATGATCTTTTGCTTCAACCGACTTCCGATCCAACGATTTATAACTCGATTTGCCCTCGTTCGCATCCTGCAAAGCCACGACTACCTCACGGTTCTCCTGACTTAGTTGTTCTGTTCGGGTCCCATTGGCGATTAGAGCTTGTTGTTACGATCTATAACCTGCTAGAAACATCATCAAATCACTCCGTCACCACTAGATCTGTTCGTCACTTGTTAGTTGTTGTCGACGCACCACCATCCATAACCGACGAGGACCGCGAACCACGGTTGGAAATCAAGGGTGGTTGAATCTTCAAATTCATCTTTGATTCGCGACCAGGTACCCGAAATGTTTTTCCCCTTTCGAAACCATGTTCGGTGAAGTTTTGTTTTGAACATATTGAGTTGAATGATACAGCCGGTTACACCACCATCTGCGACCATCTCGTGTTATTTCAGCCCCCAATTTGTTCCGGTCTAGGTAATTAATCCATTCCTATCGATTGTCCCATTCTGACACAGGTGTTCACATAACCCGTTTGAATATAGCTTTGATTCCGGTGACTAAAATATAACTTGAATTTACTAACCAAGTGAGTCAAATTGAAAGACACGCTTGTTTGCTTTTCTTATCGTGGAACTCAATTGTTGTTGAATTGCATCCATGGCAATGGAATGCTCCCTGTTAGTCACTAATATTAATCATCTAGCTATATCACATATATTAAATTGAAATTCTTTGATAAACAATGGAACTTTATACTCCAAATGAAGATATTGTCCATCAAACTTAGCAGTGAAAATAGATAAGGAGATAAAATTTTCCCTGTAGTGATGTACAAAACAGTTTGGTGGACAATGGGTTTTAGTCTCCTGTTGGGGACAAGGGTTAAAATAATAATAATAATAATAATAATAATAATAATAATAATAATAATAATAATAATAATAATAATAAATGGAAAGAAAGAAAAAGAATCAACTAATCACGTGACATAATGTAAATTCATTAATTTAATTCAAACGAGATTAAATGCAGATTTTCGTACAACGTAAGGACGACTCGATCTTGTTTTGATTTGATTTTCTAACTAAGGTACGGATTCCTGGTCTTTATATCTTAGTATAACTAATATGTTCTATTACGTTGTAGTACAGACTTTTGATACCTTGTTTCCGTTAACATGATTCATTTAGCCTTTACTAGTCATCTAGCATTATTAATTTAGTTACGCCCTAACTCGCTTGACTTGTTGAGACTTGTAGCATGCAATATAAATTTTATAAATTTGTGCTCATTATTGCATGTTCTTATAAATAAGTTATTGATACGTTGGTAGTTATACTACCCTTTGGTTTAGCACCCTGTTACCCGAGCTTATCCGACATGTCATTGTGGCGTCAATGACATGACACTTTTCGTGACGGTGTTTATAAATAGTTCATGACGTCTCCGTTAACACATTAGTACTTAAATAGTACTTTGGCCACATTATTTGGGAGGCGGATGGATCGATCCTAGTTCAGTTCAGATCAGTTCAGTTCCGGGGGATGGAATCATGTGTGTACGCCCCACACACCATCTCATTGGTGCATAGTTTAGCTAGCTATGTGCTTATCAGTTCAGTTTCGGCTCTGGGTACTTTTTATGCTACACGATTTATTTTATTCATATATACTTGTCGTGTAGATTAGTTTCAGTTTCAATATTACATGTTCAGTTATGTATCCGTATTATGTGATTAAAATCAGATTTCAGTGTCCGTATCATATGATCAGTGTCAGATATTAGTATTATATGCTTAAAGCCATTACTATTATTCTTTTGTCACTGAGCAACTTTTGGCTCAGTCGTATTTTCTTTTGTGGTGTTTCTTATTAATTGTAGGCAATCAGGGTAATTCGGGAAGTCAATGAGGAGTGAATTGAAGATCAAGACTTTATTTTTGGATTTGTTCGATGCAATGAATATTTAATTAGGTTCATTTGAAGTGTTTGTTTTGTTTGAATTCATTATTTCTGACCGTTTCTTTTAATGATGGATTTGGTTTTTGATTTGATATTTGTAATAGTGACACATCAGCCTTTCGGGGTTGGGGTGTTACAGAGATTGCATGCCATCATTTATATCCCTTATCTCCAAAATATCATGGTGCGATTTTAGACCCCGTAAGTGTAATCAGTTTGGTCAACAACCTTGTTGTCAAAGTCCTTGCTAAGACCATCACCAATGGTGAAAACAAAAAACACTTGAAAAACATGCATGAGAGCAGGCACATTAGAAAATCATTAATTATTCAACAACCCATAAAACATCTCTAATAGTACATTGCCACATCATTATCACGTTTAACGTTTATTTTTAATATCAATCTTGTATATTAATATAAAATATAAATAAAATATTTATATGTCTCTTGTTGGATGAGAATTTTATAACTTTAAATTTTCAAAATATAAAAGTTAAATACCTATTAGAAGAAAATTTAAAAATTTGAAATTTAAACTTTAAATTTAATAAATAATAATTTATTGTAAAAAATTAAAATTAAAATTTATTTGTTTAGACACATGAGCACTATTCACGCGCACGAACACTATTCAGGCGCACAAACACTGTTTAGGCACGAGCATTTTTCCGATGCACTGTTCAGGAACTTAGGCACTATTTAGACGCATGTGGTTGACTTGAAACGTCCAACACTTAAATTAATATTAAAAAACTAAATATTTTATTAATATAAATATTTTTTTTTTATGTTTTGACGCACTGTTCAGGCACTTGGGTACTGTTTGGTGTTCATCTCCATAAACTTCTACAGTAAAAATCAAACCCTAACGGTTCTTGGTCTAAAAAACGAATGATGTGGCGTTTTTAAAGGTTAAAAACATCCTATTAGATGCTTTAAGGTTATAAGGAAAATTGTAGCAGGTAGTTAATTGACATATGTAGTACAAAGAAACATTTTGTTTCAGTCGCTAATATAGTTGAAAATTTGATATTATGAACTAATATTATTTGAACTCGGTTTCATATATGGTAACCTATTTCTTACGAACAACAAGAATATCTTCATTGATATTTTATAATAATTTAATAAAAAGTAACCCAAACTTCATAAGACGTTGTTTCGTATTGTTTTAATGATTATTAAATGGCTCCGATATACGAATACCCTATAAGGTGTTATGCGGACACTCTTTGAATTTTTTTACGGGCCGTAAAGACCCTTATGGGTTGTATTGGTATCAAAAAACTGATTTCTCCAGATGATAACTTGAAACGTCCAACACTTAAATTAATATCAAAAAACTAAATATTTTATTAATATAAATATTTTTTTTTCTGTTTTGGCGCACTGTTCAGGCACTTGAGCACTGTTTGGTGTTCATCTCCATGAACTTCTACCGTAAAAATCAAACCCCTAACGGTTCTTGGTCTAAAAACAAATGATGTGGCGTTTTTAAAGGATAAAAACATCCTATTAGATGCTTTAAGGTTATAAGGAAAATTGTAGCAGGTAGTTAATCGACATATGTAGTACAAAGAAACATTTTGTTTCAGTCGCTAATATAGTTGAAAATTTGATATTATGAACTAATATTATTTTAAATCGGTTTCATATATGATAACCTATTTCTTACGAACAACAAGAATATCCTCATTGATATTTTATAATAATTTAATAAAAAGTAATCCAAACTTCATAGACGTTGTTTCGTAGTGTTTTAATGATTATTAAATGGCTCTGATATACGAATACCCTATAAGGTGTTATGCGGACACCCTTTGAATTTTTTCACGGGCCGTAAAGACCCTTATGGGTTGTATTGGTTTGCAAAATCCCAAATCGTGAATTTATAAAATGTCACCGCCCGTATTGATCGTTACGACCCGTATTGATCGTTACGACCCGTAATGACTTTACTTTATGGGGTCACAACAAAGCTTATTACCGAAAGTAAAATATCCTATTTTTTATTTTTTGATTTATTTTTTTTATTTTTTCAATAATTTTGTTTAATATTTTAAAATTAATTAGGTCATAGTACTTTTTAGTTTAATATAAATTAATTTACAAAAATTATAAATAAGTATTTTATAAAAGCAAAAAAAACTAAAGATAAAAAATTTGAAGTTACTTTAAAGGTAGGTATAAAACTAAAACAAATAAACTTAAAATTATTATAGAGGTATGTTATTGATACACCCAATTTATTTTATCATCTCTATATATTTTTATACATACATATAGATACATGGAGATAGATAGAGACAATAGGATGTCTCAATAACATAAATTAATGTTTGTATAACACAATCTTTGTTATTTTTATAACGTAATTAATTTTAAATTATTACATGTCCATATTGGTTATTAAGATATATTATTACTCTTTATATAAATGTATTATAAATACATATATTGGTTATTGGTATATATTTTTTCTCTCTCTCTTCACACACGCGCGCGCGCGCACACACACACATATATACATATATATA
>BJCM01012368.1:0-12076 GCA_018326385.1 Flaveria bidentis
CACTAAATTTAAAATATTTTATATTTTAAATAAGTTTGATGTTCTAGTAAAAAAATATTTTTATAAAAAGTTATTTTTTAAAAATAACATCAATAAAAAGATATATTTCTTCATTTACTGGAAAACCATTATTAATCTAAAAAAGACTTAAATACTATTTTTATAGTTAAGTTAATTATTTAATAGGAGCGAGAAGCGAAAAATTTTTGATGGATTTATTGCAATGTTCTTGAACCCACCAATATGAAAAGCACATTCATAATGACTATGATACACACGCCTCTATTTTACTTTATGTTTTTGGTTTCTTTCTGATCTTTCCTTTGCATTAGGAATATCTCATTTCTCTCTACAAAATAACACAAATAACAACCCACATCAAGAATTAAAATACAATCAAATAAGTTAGGGGCTGTTTGATAGCTTCTTAATCAGCCTCTTAATGGTTCAAATGTTTAAATGATTCAGCATTTAATGGTTCAGTCTGTTTGTTTCATCAACACATGTCTGAATGTTTAAGACATTTACCTTTGAATGGTTAAACATTATACTGATGCTGAATGGTTAAGATGTCTAATACTGAATGATTGAGACATATTATCTGAATTTGTCAGATATTTGTCTTTAAAAAATTAAATGATATACTAGCTATTAATAATTCAGACCTTTTAATAATTCAGCACTTAATAGTTCAGACCTCTTAATGATTCAGTATTTAATTATTTAAAAGTTATCAAACAACCTCTTAGTAATTAAACTTTGCTATTTGCCAATAATGGCTTTTAAGCACATACGTTGATTACAGGTGTAAAAAAGAAAACACTGATCTTCTTATATTTCAATGTGAACACTTAAATGAATTTGCTATAATAGAAAAAAGTAAAAAAAAAATCATTTAAGCATCAATTGCTAATTAATTTATAAGTAATATATAAAATGATTATTTTGTCAATGATTAATTTAAGTAACTTAGAGGGAGCCTGTGTCTCAAACTTAGTTCTTGTGAATGGAGAGGAATTGTGCAAACCATTAATTAATTCATTTCGTGTATGTTTGAGATTGTTTTTGAAAAACAACTTAGCATAAAAATACATAAAGGAGTATTTTTGTTTTTTTTTTCTTACAATTGGTTTAAAGAAAAATGATAGATAATGGTTGATGTTTGACTCTCTGATTCTCTTCTCTCTCACCAAGAGAAGGGTTAATGTTTTACGTGGCAAGAAGTTGTGGTGTAAAAGAAGCACATGTAGCAAGAGCTTTGTGCCTTAGTATGTTGTACTAGCAACATATATTATTGTAAATCACTGTTAACGTATTTCAAAATGTTAATATATAAATATATTCAAACTTATAAAATTCTTTTTGACTCTGTAATGCCAAAAGGACATTAATTTACGAATGTCGGATGGAAATTATATTTTGTTACAAACATCTTTGTTTATTGAGGCAGGCATTAATAATAATGCACCTCTTCTTCCACGTACTCCAATGATTAACAAAGATGCCAAAAGAACAATTTTCTAAAGACAACACACTTCAAATTATTACATTAATCATTGTCGAATTTTATTAACATAATGCTACAGTAACTCAAACAACTTATTCAACGTGTGATAATGTATATCAAAGATCACAGCCCAAGGGAGAACGGAAAGCCTGTATTCCCTAGCCATTCACCACCGTCGATAAAGTTTCCAGCAGTGAAACCCGCGGCTTCTGTGGCACTGGTGATTACCCTGTACCCGGGCCACGTCACTCTGTTCGACGTATCTGCACCGGCCCCAGTATTTTGATACTCACCATAATACAAAGTAGCAAGTGCAAAATCCCCGTCCCAAGGATACCATCCCGCGGGGTTTATCACATCACTTATCGTTGATTGCATTACAACTGTTCTTGAGAAGTTCCTCCACGGCCGCCCTAGGTAAGTCGGAAAGCTTGCTTGCACCGGTAGTAAGTCGGACGTGGCTCCAATTCTTGATTTTTGGATCACGATCCCAGTGTTTTGGTTTGGGTCGCTTCGGCCCTGAGCCGTGACCATGTTCCTTTGGTTTGGGTTTGGTCGACGAGCATGGATGTCACAGTCTTGCAAAACCGCTGCAGCATTGCCAAATATGAAGTCTACCGTGCCAGCTATGTAACAGTTGATGTAAAACTGACGGTTTGAGTGGACATAAAGAGTGTCTTGGTATGCTATCATGCCGCATCGATAGAAAGCAGAAAGATCAGACCCAACTCGTAGTGCTACCGCTTGTTGGCCAGAAGGCCCTGCCGCATTTTGAAAAGTCATGTCACGCGCTAGGAATCCAGCACCCACCGCCGCTACATAAAAACATGATTACGTATGACATTAGCTAATATAACACCAAAAGTTTTTTAGTTTTATGGTATCAAATTGTATAGAAAATATGTGTTTTTTTAATAGGTTATAGTTTAAGCGTTATAATAAATAAAAAAACATTGTTTATACGGTTGTTAGTACATTTTACAGTACTAAATGACATTAGTATGACAACGATATGTCACCAATCTAGAGTTACAATATTTATAAATAAAAAAAGAACCCACAAGTAGAGTTACAATATTTATAAATAAAAAAAACACCCACAACAACGAAATCTTTGTCAACATATTAATGCTGAATAAAAAACCATTTTTTGTGTGGTAGCCAAGATTGTAGGAAAATGTTATCTTTTAACAAATTTATTGGGTTTCAACGTTTCACTTCTAGTTATCTCGATTTGTTTTGAAATAATAATCTTTAAGCTTGAAGCTCAAGATATAACAATATAACATAGACATTACTGACCAACAGTAGCAGAATTGAAGGTGGTGGTGCCTCCGGCAACACTTCGGCTTGCCGTGATGATGGTTGAGGTTCTTCCGGCACCGATAAACATCAAGTTTGGTTTACTACTCGGGATATCGACGTTTTCCTTGTACACCCCTGCCGCTATCTGAATCACATACCTACAGTAACAGGAAACAAATATATTTAGACAAATATTATTATAAGATTATCTTTTCTAACGACTAACACTAAAACACAACTCATTATTTTAAGCGGACCCTCTTGACCCTCTATAGTTGCGTACCTGGTTGAGCTTCTACTCGGGGCCGCCGCCACAGCTGCGGAAATCGTCGTAAAGTCGCCACTACCATCGGCCGCCACCACGACGTTAGGCGTCACCGTCCCCGCCTGCAACAACCGTCTATCGCCCACCGACAACCATTCGGGCCACTTCACATCACCCTCATTCATCAACTTCCTCGTGTTCACAGTCTTCACTTGCTCCATCATATCCCCATCCGTCATGTTCTTGATCAACGCCAACGAGTTACTACACATCTTCCTACCATCGATCTCGCCATCGATAAACGACCCGCGCACACGACGATCATGTTCGTCGTGCGAGAATCCATCAATACATGTATCCTGGTTGGTGACAGTACTACTCAAAAGAGTAATAATGTCATCAACGTACCGGCGAACACCTCTGTTCGCCGGATACGTCCTGAGGAGCTCCACAGCTTCGTGGAGCTCCTCGAGCGTACTGGAGACCATCTCCAGACAGTCGTTAACAGCGACCTTCTGACGTTTCGTCAGATCGCTCCTACTCATAAACTTTTTAATAACAAAGTAGTTTCTTTCGATTCTCTCCTTCGTCCGATTGATCGCGATATCGATAACATCTTTCGATGTCTTCACATTCGCCATCATGTCGCCGGAGAGTGTGGCGTAGCAGAGGTCGGGGTGGAGGGTGGCGCTGCATGATTGTTGGACGATGGCGTTAGCGGTGGTTGACGACGGAGTGTCGGTGGGTTCGCCGGAGACGGTGGCGGTGATGAGTAAGATTGAAGTGAAAATGGTGAAGATGGTGATATTATTGTTGCCGGATTCCGGCGAAACTCCGGCGAGGGGCTTTTTGGTCATTTGGTTAGAGTGTGTGGAGATGATAGTGAATGGATTTGTGGGAGTATAATGGTATCAAGTGGTGTTTTTGGCTGTTTTTATGGATATTTTTTGCATGTTTTTTACATGTTTATCCCTCTATAATTGGAGTCTTTTGAGTTATGAGTACATAGTACTTACATATACTAACCTTTTTGTGTGCGCTAAAAGTAGTTGGTGTGATAATGTTTGTTGTTAGTTTTTGAAAACCATTTTAGTTTCTAGGTTAATCGTCAGTTGAGATATTAAATGATAAGAGCTTTAACGAGTTGAATAAAAATAACAGTTTCTGATATCTTAATGAATGGATGTCAATAGAAAAATACATATGTTACTTTAGATAACGGATGCTACAAAAAATCTTGACCTTTTTTATTTTAGAAAACGGATGTGTAATAAAAAGCGACATTTGTTATCTCTACTAGCGGAGTTGATGAAGAAAGCTAACTCCTAGCCATCTTTTAGTTGTGAATCAACTCGGAATAAAAACCAAGCTTCTTCTTTCGGTACATCATTGTTTTGTGGGTCTTTTCTGCTCGGAATTCTTGACCTACATTTTAGTATCGTACTCGTGATATAAAGAACAATATTCACCCGATATGTGTTTGTGTAATTGTGCATGCCCATATGGTTGTAACCTACTAACCTGTACAAAGGGTTGAAGGAAACAAGCTTTAATTTTAGTTTATTTTTGTTTAAAGATGTAAAATTTATAAGTTTCTAACGCACTATTGTAAAGTTCTAATGCACCGTTATAAATCTTGATGCACTGTTTTACGCATCTTGTTCGTGAAGTTTTGCTATAAATGTTTTTTATTTTACTATAATATATATATATATATATATATATATATATATATATATATATATATTATATCAGTACTATAATAATATTAAAATTAAGAATGTTCGATCGTTATTCTTTTTCAAAAATAATAAAGTACATTAAAATTATCTTATATTACAATTTTCAAAAAGTAAACAACATATGGTTTACCTCTTTCCACCCCAACTATTTAAATCACACGCTTTCGAGTTTCATCTCAATTATTGACTCTTTTTAATCAAAAAGTCAAAAAGTCATATTACTTTCCAACTTAATTTAAATCTCTAACGTGTATATATGTTTATTTTAATTTTAATAATAGAATAAAAACATGTGTTAAAGAAAATATGCAGAATCAAATTTTGAACTAATTATAACATGTAGGAATCCGATATGTCTTTGCATGTTATTTTATAAGAAAGTTGTAAAAGCACATTTTAACATCTTATCGAAAGCTTATACATATTAAATGCATTCTTAACACCTTATGGAAAGCTTACAAAGGTTTCGTTGTCATAATAATTTATATAATAGAATCAAACATTTCATTGTCTTGTAATATCTGCTATAGATCTTTATTATTTATATTAGGCTCTCAAATAATTGTAACATTATAATGTACACATAATGACAAAGAGGAACATTATGTCTTTAATTAATGCTTAAAGTAATTAATAAAAATATTGCAAGTCATGTAGATTAATATAAATATTTATAAATTAGTAAAATTTATGTGTTTTATGGGATTACTGAGAACTTAGTATGAAATATTTTTGGTTAAATATTATAGATATAAGCAAGCCCGAACAACACTAGATAGATCTACAGTTCGATTTGAATACCGATTCATCATCAAGACAAACAGTATGATTGTGATATCCAACCGGATATACAAATACATCACTCCAGCTAAGAAATATTGTTTACGATCACCACTCAATTTGCCGAGATTAAACCAGCAAATACATGTTAATTTAACTTGCACACTTAAAAAGATATACTAATAAAACTCATGTTCTTCATCTCAAACTCACTGCCTTCTTTTCATTCAACAACCAATACATAAATAAACTACCATTTAAAAATGAAACTGCTGGAGATTATGGCCAAACTACCTTTTGACCACTATTCGAACTAAAATTACAATTAAAAAATAGACTATTAAAATAAATAAAAAAACAACGTCTTTGAGTCCTACATGAGTTGTACTTCACAAATCACAAACCACAAAAGCTAACTTTCATCATGTATGAAATTGGATGTGATCCAATTTACAAGAATGGCCCTGAAGTTTGCTGGTGTTGTCATAGTCAATTGGGTATTGTCAATGATTCCATCTTGGATACTAACCCAAAGAGCACTAGTAACAATGTTTTCAGACCGATGCGTCTTACCGATCCCGATGGTCAGACCGGATTTAAAAATCGAATGACATCATAATTATATGTATAGGATATTATATATATAGTTATATATATATATATATATAATTCAATATAAGTAATTTATGTGTACACATTTTATAGTTATATATAAAACTTAACAATAATATTATGTCCAACACATTAATCTATTGTTTAGCACTTCATTTTTACCTGTTATAAAACAAAAAAAAGAATCAAAATCCAGTTTGACCTCCGGTCCGGTTCTCGGTCCAACCACCTATTCTATACAGACCAACCGGTTGAGTCCTTCCAAAATGAATTGATGCGAACTGGTTTAGCCACACATTCGATTCCCGATCAGACCTGTCGGTCCGATCCGATCTTCACAACATTGACTAGTAATCCTCATGAACCCCTCTGAGAACCCGTACACGCGACCCAAATTCACAGAGTGATGAACTGATATACAACATCTTTTCGGTCTTTGAAAAAGTTTGTCCTTGAACTTTGAATAATATCATCTTCATCCTTGAGCAATTTTTTAAAATGAAATGTTGAAAAAACATTTTCTAAAACAAAAGTTTTGCTTAGTTAATAAAAATGTTCTCTCAATTGAAGTATTTATGCATAATTTTAAATATATTTTATTTTTAAAATAATGTTTTGTTAATTTCTGACTCTTAATCAGTAAAAGTTTAATATTGTTATTTGATACTTATAAAACATGAAATTATAACCAAACTATTTCATAGATGCTGATTAATTAGCATTACATGGAACCCCAACTACCATCATATTACATGACACATAAGCAAAACATATTTTTCACTGTTTGATTAAATGATCGATTTACTTTCAACACCCATTTATATCTGATAAAATATTATTTTTTTTCTCTTATCAAACAAACAATACATATAAACAAATGTATTGTTTTTTTTGCAAGGAACATATATTACTATCTTTTATAAAATAAGATAGAAATAGAAACAACAGATTTAGAAAACAAGGCTATTTAGTTTTGGGAGCCCAATGGGCCACTAAATCCACGTGTATAAACAGGTTTTTCCCAAAACAAAACCGTTGGATAAAGTCGATGAAAGTCAAAAGCAGATCGACCCAAACCAGATCGGTTTCTAAAACCTGCGAATTAACAAAAAACCATGCCGATTCAAATCAAATCCGTTTCAGACCGGATTCATTTACAAGTTTTGAAGCAAACCGGTTTCAAATATATGTACTCAAACTGGTTTCAAACATGTGGATTGAATCGAATCGGATCGAGTGGGCTTCTATAACGGTTTATGTTAAATATTTGAACATTGGTACATCTCTATCCCTTCATTATTATTTTGTTTATTATTGTCTAATGTTGGTTTGTTTGTTTGTTTGTTTGGGCTTGTTGCTGAGTTCGTGGGCTGTTGAGTTCGTGGGCTGCTGAGTTCGTGGCATGCTGTGTTCGTGGGCTGCTGTGGGCTATTGTGTTCATGATGTGGGCTTATTCCCTAGGCCTTGTGTCTACTCAGTCCTGTATTAGTGAGAGTGTATGTGAGATTGAGTAACAAAAAATATTCTCATATCTCACATACGAAAGAACAGATTTCCCCTTTCTCTCGAACGTTCATCTAGGGTTTCATCATTGTGGATGACTCGTTTCTGATTGAATCTGTATTCTTATTCTTAGATTTGTTGTGTATATTCAGATCATCATGTTGATGATCTGATTCTTGGTGATTCTTATAGTTGTTGAATATTGCTACTTGTTTTTTCATTAGTTCTTGTTTCATTTTTACTTTCTAGTTCATTCTCTTAGATGAACTTGTTTGTCATAAGGAGATTCATATTTTTGACATGGTATCAGAGCTCGTTTGAGCTCTTATATGGTATCTTGTCTCTGGTGTTGTCCGCTGCTCATCTGATTCTAGGGTTTTCGGCAAGATCATCGTCTTCACTGTGGTTGCCTTGAAGTCTTCGTTCAAGTCAAATTCTAGGGCCAAAATAAACCCTAGGCATACTCACTGAAGACGGCGTTCTAGGGGTCGTAAAAATCCTAGAAATTGTGTTTGTCTGAGCCCCCAATCAAAGGGCTTCAGACCCTCTCCTTCGGTTTGAAATTATCGCTGTGAGATCGCTCCTTTCTCTCTTATTTTTTGTTCTGTTTATCTGTTTGTCTTGTTGGTACCTACTGATTCTGGTTAACTCCCTGATTAAGACTTGTCAAACCACTGGAACTAGGGCGAATCTTGACACTGATCAGGCTTCGTGAACCGGTCTAGTTCTCTTAGTTCTTTGCGTGTTTTACCTACTTTTGTTTTTTTGTTGTTGTGCTTGGTTATATTTTTGATGGCTTCTACTGCTGATGATTCTAGTGAGGTTGTTGTGGGTAAATTGGACTCTAGTAACCCTTTATATTTGCATGCTAGTGATACCAGCAACCTCACTATAACTAATATAAAATTAAAAGGCACTGAAAATTACACTATCTGGTCTAAATCTATGAAACTTGCTTTAGAAGTTAAAAATAAGGTAGGTTTCATAGATGGGTCTTTAAAAATCAACTAAAGATGAGGTTCTTGAGAAACAATGGGATAGGTGTAATTTCATGGTCATCACATGGATCTTAAATTCTATATCTGAAGAACTATATATGGGACAAGTTTTCTCTGAACTTGCAAGTGATGTTTAGAAGGAACTGAAGGAAACTTATGATAAAGTCGATGGCTCTATTGTTTTTGGCATGTATCAAAAAATAAACTCACTAACTCAAGAAGGAATGACAGTCTCTAAATACTATCATAAACTAAACACTTTATGGAAACAATTTGACCAAATACTTGCATTACCCTCATGTTCCTGTAAAGCATCAAAAGAATTTAATGACTTTAACCATCTCATTAAACTAATGCAATTCCTTATAGGCCTTGATAGTGTATATCAACCTGTTAGATCAAATCTGTTACTTAGAGATCCTCCCCCAACTGTTAAAGAAGCCTTTGCCATTATCTCAAGAGAAGAATCACATAAAAATTCATTTGTTTAAAAAAACTCATTTGTTGGGTTTAACGCAAAAATTAATCTATCTTTTGATAAACCCAACTCTTCAAATGAAAATAAAAAGAAATATACTATAGGACCAAATCCTAACCTTAAATGTTCCCACTGTAACAAAGTGGGACATTTAGTTGATAGGTGTTATGAACTGGTTGGATATCCACCAAGCTTCAAGAACAAAGGATCTCTATCCAACATATCCTCAAATAATTCTAAAACCGACCCTTCTAGCTCAAATTTTGTTAACTCTCTCACATCTGATTAGTTCTCTAAGTTGCTCAGCCTCTTAAGCGAAAAAAACAGTGATGGACATCAAGCTACTAATGTTACAGGTGACCACACAGACACATTCCGTCTTAGTTCATTTGCAAAAAAAGCTTACTGTTTTAGCTTAGCTGAAAAAATTCCCTTTAATAACATTAAATAGATAATTGACTCTAGGGCTAATCAGCATATGGTTAAATCTGATGAATTATTGACAAATCAAATTGAAGTATCTGAATATGGAATCAAAGTTACTCATCCTAATGGGTCAAGTGCTCTTATAACTAAAATTGGGGATATCAAACTAAATGATAGAGTAACTTTATATGATGTGTTTTTTGTTCCTGATTATTGTATCAATCTGATGTTTGTGTTTAAACTAACTCGGGACAACAAACTTAAAGTTGTGTTTGATGAAATTTCATGTTATATCCAGGATTCTCACACAAAGAGCACCCTGGTGACTAGTAACCAACCTGATGGTTTATATTTCTATCGAAATTCATCTTCTTTTGATAAGGTGTGCCTTAGTAGTAGCTCCAAAGTTAATTTGTGCCATTATAGGCTTGGTCATCCATCTAGTCAGGTTCTATATATTTAAAACAAAACCTAAACCTTGATCAATTTAATGATACGGCTCCGTGTGAACCCTGTCATAAAACTAAGCAAAATAGAGAACCTTTTCCCTTAAGTGATCATAAATCTAGTTCCCTGGGTGAACTTGTTCATCTTGATGTTTGGGGTCCCTATAGAGTATGTAGTAGAGAGGGATTTTGATATTTTTTACTGTGGTTGATGACTATTTCAGGACTGTTTGGGTTTTCAGATGAAACATAAAAATGAAGTGGTTGAAAACATAAAAAACTTTTGTAAATCTGGCAAAAAATCAAATTAATTCAACCATTAAAATCTGTAGGACTGATAATGGCACCGAATTTATAAATCATCAACAAAATGATTTTTTTTAAAAACATGGTATTGTCCATCAAACCACCTGTGCTTACACCCCTCAGCAAAATGGGGTGGTTGAAAAGAAACATCGTCACTTGCTAAATGTTGCTAGGGCCTTGTCATTTCAAGGGGACATTTCTTTAATCTTTTGGGGTGAGTGTATTCTGACTGTTGCCTATCTTATTAACAGGTTTCTTTCATCCGTCTTAAATGGAAAAAAACCATATGAAATAATTCATAAGTTTAGACCCTCCTTGAACCACCTTCGTGTGTTTGGCTGTTTATGTTTTTGTATAGTTCTAAACAATTCTGATAAGTTTAGTAATCATGTTTTTAAATGTGCCTTTTTGAGATACTCATACAACAAAAAAGGATATAACTTGTGGGATTTGGAAATTAAACAAATTATATTTTCTCGAGATGTAAAATTTTATGAAACCATATTTCCATTTAAACAAAATCAGTCTAATAACAAATCTGGTCACATTCAATAGCATGATTCTATAAATCATTTAAACTTCTTTGACTTATTTGAAAACATAACTCCTGATACTCACAACGGTGGTCAAGTCCCCGATGATGAAATAAGAACCGAAGAAATGCTTTCTTATCGGTCCTTGCAGCCTGGTAGTAGTGGCTCTAACATCACTCAAAATGTAGTTGATTCTTAATTACTAGTGAGTCTGCTGCTCCCAATGGTGGGGAAAGGGATGAGGAAACCATATCTGAAATAGCTGTTGTTGATAACAATGTTGGTTCTAAAGGGCCAAGCTCTCAAAATGCTGAGCCTGTCGAGTTGAGAAGGTCGTCTAGGAATATTGTTTTTCTCACAAAATTGAAAGATTATGTTCTCAACAGCAAAGCTAAATGTGGGTTAGAGAAAGTTTTAAATTACTCCAACCCCCATCCCAAAATTGGTGTTTTGTATCAAATTTAAACAAAAAATTTGAACCAAAAATCTTTAAAGAGGCTGCTGAAAACCTAGTTTGGGTGGATGCTATGAATCTTGAAATGGAAGCTCTTTATAGAAATGATACTTAGGAGTAGAGTTACCTCGTGGTCGAAAACCAATAGGATGTAAATGGGTTTACAAATTAAAATATAAAGCTTCAGGTGAAATAGAACGATATAAGGCTAGACTTGTTGCCAAAGGGTTTGCTCAAAAAGAAGGAGTTGATTTTGATGAAACTTTCTCACATCTTGTTAAAATGGTGACTGTTAGATGTGTTCTTAGCCTTGCTGTTGAACAAAATTGGCAAATTTATCAACTCGATATTAATAATGCTTTTCTATATGGTGAACTTAATGAGGAAGTGTATATGTCTCCTGTCACACCCCCGCTAGGAGCGGAAATACGGGGATGTAACGAGACGGGATCGTCATAACACATGGTAAGCGATAGAGATGCAATAATAATAATGATGACAAGCGTGTCATGACGACACCCGACAACAAGGGGACTTGTGTCTTGTTTAGTCAGTATTCACGACAACATAGCCATAAGCATAAGCATGATACATGATTCACATAAACATAGATGATAACATTGCATGCAATTCCCACAACCCGGGAACAAGTTACAAAAGTATAATGTTGTTTGAAATAGATTACAACAATTGTTTTCAAAAGACCAAGTTTAGCCACAAA